>OMKP01031819.1:16752-37117 GCA_900302375.1 Bathygadus melanobranchus
GTCAGATGAAATATGATTTTGCTCTCTGTCAACCAAAGGCCAGACAGAGGTTCTCCGTGGGCCTCCAGATGTCCTTATTTGTCCAAGGCGAATCTCTCTCTCTCTCTCGGCCTCTGATTTCCCCGCTCTCATTGCTCACTGCTAAGTTGGGGTGTCTGAAGGTCATTACCACGGACTAGGATGCTGTCTGCTTCCTTTTTAATACAAGGCATGTCAACTATTTCTCACTCTCTCTCTCCGTCTGTCTTGCTTCCTGCTCTGTCTTTCTCTTCCCACTAACTCTCCAACTCCATCTCTGTCTGCCCTTGTTGCTCTTTCTTCATCCCAAGAATCTCTCTTCTCCTACTTTGTTTTCTCTTTCTATTTCTCTCACTTTTAGAAAACCCAATGACGTATGTTGACCGATAATAGACAGGATAAGGACTAGTCCTAACCCCAGGGGGTGTTCACACGCACTTTAGTACTTTAGTTCTTCCTCTACGTTGCTATATACGGTAGTTTGAATGACTGTCGGTAAGCCAACACCCAACAGCTCCATACTGTCTGCAGGGTCTCTCACAGTCTTCATGCACTGCTAACGTGAACAACTTTACGCTAACGTTGACCCAACTGTTGAAGTTTGCTGCAAAATTATTCTTGTGATTGCTGACGTACTGTTCCAATGGCATTTATGCAAGCACTAGTGAGCGTTATATTTGCAAATACAACTTAATACTATTCTAAGTATTCTAAAAAAAGACATCATTCACTTTAATGTGTAGAGCGGTTCTGCAAATGTGCTATATGCCTTGATTGTTGCGCTTCTAAGTCTCTTTGGACAGCATATTTGTTTCGCAAGCTTGCAATAGCAGCACACCTTGACATCTTGGACAAATTATGATAATAGCTCAAAACACTGCATTTCTTCCTCTTCCCTTCACACACTTCTCCGTCGACCTTCGACCCATCATTCCTTCTGGTTCAGTCCATTTAGTGTGTGTTACGTGGGGAGGACATGTAAGTCTGGCGGCTTCGACATCAAACATCGTGGACTTTTAAGGCTGTTTGCAGACGGCCAGCTATCTGTGGTTCTGCCAGAAGGGTCTTTCATTCTTCCGCTGGTGACAAAGTGATGCTATCTGTAACTGTCCTTCACCTCCCATTCCTCCTCCCTTCCTACTATTAGCAATTTGGAATCACCTTATAGGGGATCAACGGTTCATCTTTATTAGAATTAATTATATTGCCATTTTGACGATTAGTCTAGCCTGATTTAATTATTCCGGAGGAATATGTGCACTGTTGTCTTGGTGTTGTTGCTGTGATGGCAACATAGTCGTACTATTTGAGCTATTGAGTTAAAAAAATTGTGGGGAAAAACCAATGCAACAAAACTCAATAATGAACCAAGAAAAGCCCAGCTTGTTAGCATCAGCAATACAGGAAGTCAACCACAGGTCTGTGGCAATAGGCTACTTGTGACGTTCACAAAGATTTTCGAATTTGAATGTTGTGATGTTCTTGTATGCACACACACACCAATCCACACTTAAACTTATAAAGCAGCAACCATCCAATCGCGGGCGTTAACTCGTTAATGTTGTCAGGCCTCGTTTTAAGCTTTGATAAACCAGCCAAAAACAAGCCAACGTAGACTACTCAAATAAGGAGCTGTATTGATAGCCCGTTGTTTATCATCATCATCATCATCATCATGATGATGTCATGCCTGTGATAGGAGATAGATAGACCCCCCACGTACCAAGTTGGCATTAGAGCCTATCAGATAGACACAAGACTAATTACCAACTGTCTCAAAATTCATATTCAGGAGAAAGCTAGAACCTTTGCCATTTACATATCTAAAATAAAATAATTTAAAATAATACATATTGTAAAAATAGTACGGCCCTACACATAGCTACCCATAACCCATATGGACACCTTCACAACTCGCAAGTCATGAATTTTCATATGTTGCCCCAAGCATATACCTGCAGCGCCACCTCATGGACGATGTAGGCAACAACAATACTAAATACACTGTTAGAAAGTCTGATTGGATTGTATTCGGAATGGGAAATAGGATTATTTTTTTGGGCCACACATGACTTGTGTGAGTACCATTGACTTATTTAGTAGTGGTTTACTCATTTCTATGTGCACATGTTATCTCTTTCAGTTTTGTTATGACCTCCTGTCTTATCTGTCTCTCTGTCCTCCTCCACGCCATCATTCTCCACAGTCTCTCTTAAAGGGGAAATGAGGCATTAGAGGTAGTGATTCTCTGCAAGATGGCCATTTCCACAAAAACGATGCACTTTTTAAAGGTGCTCTGTAAGAATCAGAAATTCCTTCTCATGACTGACCCCCTTTGGCCATAACTGAACTTCAGCCTGCTCGCGCTCGCACATTGAGAGCACTGGAGTGGGTGCGTACTCACACTAATAATACTAACTACCCAATACGAACTATTAACACAAACTAACTACAGAATAATATGAACTGGCTAAAGCTAGCTTGTCTTTATATACCAGGGCACTTAGACGTCACTTCCTTTTTCACAGTAAAAGCGTCACAGTTGACATATAACAGAGGTCAGCCCACAGGCGGTTCTACGCAACGTCGTCGTAGAGCTCCTGATATACACTCATGAGTAAAACTAACCCTGGCGAGATTGGTAGCTGATAAAAAGCGGCCCACGTCATCTGCGCACTTTTCAGAAGTTAAACCCCGCTCCGCTCGGCCAAGGAAAACATACCGGCCAGCGCTTGTTAAAAGCATGTGGCCATCTTGTGGTCATTTCCCACAGGGTTTAATGTACCTAACAGTGTAAATCATGTGTCAAACACAGGTTAATGTCCTCTAATGCTTCATTTCCACTTTAAAGTCGTCCCTCTCCCCCTCACACCTCCTCTCTTCTATACATATCCTCCTTTCCTGAGTTGTTCACCATTATTCCTCATAATAACCTTCATATCCTAACCATAATAATCCTTCACTTGTCTCCCATTTCTACCTCCCTGACAAAAAACCCCATAACTCCTTAAACCTAAACGATAGATTGGTGTGCAGTAAACTCTGCTGCCTTATTTAAACAGAGACCATGAATATAAATGCTGCTATGGATGCAAAAGTAAATTGCTATACAAATATTTTGCCAGTGTCAACTTTCTTCTTGCATGGGTTTTCGTTCAAGTGGCCAAAGCACATGAGACCCCATTATCTTCCTTGTGACCAGGTCAGAGCAGTATTCAGTTAAGAAACATTTAACGTATGTTAAATGTGTCTGGTGTCTTTGCCCTTCACTCTAGAGACAAATGATACACACACTAGTAGACAATCAACCCACTCTTTGGAAACAATTAACAATGGGGCCCATGCCAATCACAGTCAATTTCAATATCAGGAACTGAAGGGTTATCCAACTACCCCAACCCTTTAAAAATGTTTACGATCATGATGAGGTATGGCCCAAGAAGTGTGCCAAAGCTCTATGTAAATGTCCTTAATAGTAAATTACCGTACAGCCTGAACCAGCAGGATGCTTATGGTCAGCAAGTCGTTAAATGTCTTGAGTTCACGTTTACTCAGTAAGCCTACAAACATCTCTGCCATGAGAAACACAAAGTTGGGATTTGTGGATGTATTGTATGATATTTATTGAACGCTAATTAGTCTGGAAGCATGCTGTTATGATTTAGCTTTTGTCAAAGCCATTTGACTTAACGAGAAACTGATGGTGAATCAATGTTGTGTTTTTTCCAGCCAATTAAGAGCCTCATGAGTGGGGCTTGTAGGTTTTTGCAAGGTGTAGTCAGGCTGGGCTTGCTGTGGCATGAGTTAGTATGATTAGTCAGCAGACCATGGACCATGGATCTCCAGGTTAATTACACTGGGACATGTGGATTAAAATAATGTGGATTAAGATAATGTATGTGTGTGTGTGTGTGTTAGTCGGTGCATGTGTGCATTGTTGTGTGTTTGTATGTCTATATATAGAAGGAGACAACTGGCTCCCATTAAAAACCTTTTTTTACTGATTTTGATCATTAAGAAATCTGAATTAAATTGCTTGAGAGCAAAGACAACAGAATAATTTAGATCTCTTGGACACTCAGTGCTTTATATTTCATAGCTAATTAGGGTATTTCAATTAATTACAATATTACAGTATTTGATATTCTTTTGATAGACTGTGATTCACACAATTCAAAGTTAGTTTAGTTGACTGTATTTATTGCACTTAGTTCTTGAGATTTACTTTTTGAAAAATGTCTTTGAAATTCACCCTTGTCTCTCTCTTCCTCTGCCTCACTCACACATGTACCCAAACCTGTAAAATGATTTTTGCAGTATGTCTGGGAGCTCACGGACGTTATGCCCAGAAGCTTCTGAGCGACCTCTTCTCCAACTACACCAGCGCCCTGAGACCCGTGGAGGACACGGACCACATCATTAACGTGACCCTGCAGATCACCCTCTCCCAGATCATCGACATGGTAACGCACACACACACACACACACAGCGTTCTTCTACAGGCAAGTCGTCAGCGCTGCACTCAGAAGCTCATTAAAAGTTATCCATCACTCATAAAGTGATGATAACAGGATCTAAAAATGTAAAATAACCCTAACATATCACAGACGGACGTATCCATTACACACCTCCCGAATATCAAAAAGTACATTAATATACATCTCAACGTCAGCTAATAAACTCAGGCTCAGCTAATCAACTCAGGCTCAGCTAATAAACTCAGGCTCAGCTAATCAACTCAGGAAAGACTCAGTGTGGTCTGAATCCCCACCCATCTCTCGCTGTTTCATGTAGTTTGTACTTCCTCAAAGTCTGAAACATTGGAGCTTCATTCAGCAGTCGCCGTAATATGATATGGATAACCCTAACCCCGTAATCAATTCATATGGCATTCACATCCAGATGAGTGGTCCAGACCGTAATCCGATGCCACATGTAAACAGTGCTCCATCTTCACTCTCCTCAGGACGAGCGGAACCAGATCCTGACCACCTACTTGTGGAACCGGCAGGTGTGGACAGATGCCTACCTGTCCTGGAGGAAAGAGGACTACGACGGCCTGGACACCATCCGCATCCCCAGCCGCCTCGTCTGGAAGCCTGACATCGTCCTCTACAACAGGTGGCTACGCCCGTTAAGCGGGCCAGCATACTTCTTGCATGTTCAGCATGGTCGCAAGAATAAAATGACGTGGTTGCTGATTTGTTAGAGAAAAGGAACGAACACATACCTCACCAAACTTCTTTTACGGCCCTTCTTGCACATATAAATTGATTATTTTATACAGCGCTTTTATCCAAAGAGCTTTACATTTGCCTCACATTCACCCATTCATACACCGACGGTGGTGTCAACCATGCAAGGTAACAACCAGCTGGTCGGGAGCAGTTAGGGTTAGGTGTCTTGCTCAGGGACACCTCGACAATTAGCTAGGCGGAGCCGGGGTTTGAACCAGCAACCTTCCGGTTGCTAGACAACCATCTCTACCTCCTGAGCCACTGCCGCCCCTATAAAGATGTTGGAGGTTGTATAGTTGGAGTTTTTTTTTTTACGTAATGTGTGTTGTTGTGCCGGAGTTGGGTGGGGTGGAAGGGTTGGTGGGGAAAAGAAAATATGACAAATGGTGACCTGTAAACCCGGTGTGTTTATTGATTATTGATTATTGATTATGCTTTTCACCGGTAAGAACTGTGTAAAAAGAAAAAGGAATTCTGATTCCCGGTCTCCATGGAGACTAGTTTTACCTAATGGAACTTTCAAACCGAAACTGCATTGAGTCAAAGTCAAAGAACTTTGGTCTTGGAAGAATAACGGTATATAGCAATAAATGTTCCTCTTCCTCTCCTAAACGTTCTCTCATTTCTCTCTCTCTCTAAACCATACCAACTGTCCTCAGCGCCAACGACCAGTTCTCCAGCTCCATGGAGACCAATGTGGTGCTGCGGAACGACGGCCAGGTGATGTGGGACCAGCCGGCCATCACCAAGAGCTCGTGCTCGGTGGACGTGGCCTTCTTCCCCTTTGATGTGCAGCAGTGCCGCCTCACCTTTGGCTCCTGGACGCACAACGGCAACCAGATGGACCTGGTCAACGCCCTGGACAGCGCCGACCTGGCCGACTTTGTGCCCAACGTTGAGTGGGAGGTGAGTGGAATTAACCGCTTCTTAAAGTTGTGGAGCAGATTACACCCAGTTGGACTTCTCTGGTTAAGTTAATCCTATTTACTGTTTTACTATTTATAGTCTAGTGACAATGCCCCCAAAATGTTGCATAAATGTAAAAAAATGAATGAATGAGAATGTACTCACTATCACTATTTACTTTGTAGTAACACCAATGAGGGCTTGTTGGAAATAGGGCTGTGATAATGTATCGATAAGTTTGAGTCTCGGCAACATGAACTCTCACGATGTTCATATCAATACAGTCAGTAGAGTATCAATGCGTTGTTTTTAGTAAATGTTTGTATACTTTTTGGCGTTATATTATTAATTATTATATAATACACAGGCAGTGTGTGCATTATAATGATATAATATGAATTGTATTATTGTTATGCACATGCTGCCTGTGCTGCATGGCATGGGTTTTATATTGTATCAATCACCAAACAACATCTGCAGCATCTGCATCTGCGACTGTGGCACACCTCACTGCACACTGGCAGACACAGTGGTATGTAGCTACTGCTAGTTACTGGGAAAGTATGGAAGAAATTCAAAAGTCTGATGCCACCACGTTCAAATCGGATGTGTGGACACATTTTGGTTTTACAAAAAAAAACAGACTCACAGGAACAAGACTTGCAGTAGTCTACCCAATTCTGTACATGCTGCTTGTGGTATCGCAACCAGTGAGGGCGTGACATGCAGGTAAACACTCACAAAGTGCTGCTCCAAGCTTGATGGAACAGACAAATCTTTCATTTGGGCCATGTCCAGAGTGCATGAACACTGTTGAAGACCCAAACATCCCTTTGATTGAATTATACACAAGCAAAACCAGTACATCTGTATCATCACATTTGACAATGAGACAAGAATGTGACTGTGCAAGGTGTATTGCATGTAACACAAATGTTGGGTCAGCCACCTCATGGTCTCAAAAGATCTGTCAAGCAATCAGCGCCTGACTTGCTAACCATCTTGACCTCCTCACCATTTTCAAAGCCACCTGCCAAGATGTGTTCTATGAAGACATCTTTATGCTCCTTATTCCTCTTGCCAGCTGTTTCCAGCTGATCGTTGAGCTGTTCCGTCTGCATAAACATCTGACTCAGTTAGCATGTCAAAGAGTCCACCATCACCATAGAGCTTTACGATGCTTGCATGTTAAGCCATCTGGTATGCATACCTCATTGTGATCTTTCCTTGTAAGGGCGGTGGTTTGCTCCACAAAATCTGTTTGCTCCCAGTTCTGCAGCAAGCTGTACAAGTCATATCATAGA
This sequence comes from Bathygadus melanobranchus, assembly GCA_900302375.1. Classification (NCBI taxonomy): domain Eukaryota; kingdom Metazoa; phylum Chordata; class Actinopteri; order Gadiformes; family Macrouridae; genus Bathygadus; species Bathygadus melanobranchus. The sequence continues at coordinate 24,219 of OMKP01031819.1, forward strand.
TGTACAGATGGTGGACAAATCTGAGGGGAATTCTGTTATGAAGGGCATGTAGAGTACACTGGCTACTGGACAAGCAGTGTCTGACGTGAACGTATTGACTTCATACCATGCAGGGACACGCTGCTGATTGTCACTTAGGTTTCGAGCCAGCTTCCATAGCAGATCTCTGTCCTCTGCTGATTTAGAGACTGCTGTGTTTGTGTGCAGTGTCTCATGTTTGGGAAGTTCAGGTGGTTGTGGTCATTTTGGAGATTTTATGTAACTGTAATCAGAATTCATAGAATTTATATGCATTAAATATCAAATCAGAACACTCCTAAAACCCACAACATTCATATTGTACTAGTTGGTACCCGTGCAAGGCACTTATTTGATGTGGAGTCTCTTTGGTGCATAACAGATTCTATATCATGGGTTGTATGCGGCCCATCCTGAGTGTCCTCATTTTGATCAAAATTGTCGATGGCTGCATCAACAATTCCGTTTGAGGCCAGTTGGGATGTAGACAAACCTCTCCTTGTCCTGTCCTTGATATCTGGTCTGCTGCCTCAGATGTGAGGAAGTGCCTAACCTCTGTATAGGAAACACAATGCCCCATTGTACCGAGCTCATTGATGAGTGTCTTACTACCAAACACATGATGAATTAGCCCAGTGTTATCGGGTATGAATGTGACAGCACGGCAGATTGCAAACACACACAGATTGTTCTTCAAAGCTGGTCATGTTATGTGATATCTGTGGTCACTTGAATCAACACACCAGTTCACAATCATACAGGATGTTGGGTACATACCTGTTGCATTGGAGACGTGACAGCAGATCACTGCTGACATACGATTGACATCATGTTCAACCTGTTCCATGCTTTCTCTCAATATGTCTGCAGCCCAGTGTAACATTTGGGATTCAGAGACTCTGACTTGTCTATAGACGTGTTGGCTCACAGTTGTTTCTGTGAGTTGGGCAGCTTCCCTCATTGAATAACCAACAGGCATACTCATCAAAGTACTTTAGTTAGCTAGGCTATTTAGCTACTTAGATGATTATATTATATTATGTCATGTCAATGTTTTCTTTTGTTTGGGACACCTCATACATTTAGTGATGTAATTCCCTGACTATGCAAGCTACGTTAAAATATACATGTGATATTGCTGGATTCGGTACAACCACACCTTTGCAACAAGCCTTTATCTGTGTGTCTGACTATCCATGGCAGAGTCACTACAAAGTCAATGAGAACATTCTGCATGAATTAATTCTTTACATGTCTGCTTATTGTAGATGTTGTAGATGTGTTCATAGGTCTGTATTTCCTACATGCATCAAGATATTCACATCCAAGATTTTTTTAGGTTAAACAACTTCTGACTGCTAGCATGTCAAGTTTGTATTATTAGTCTACATGAGTTTATGTAGATTAATGTCTCAGCTCTCATACAGCCAGGCTATAATGTTCTTCTTTTTTGGGGTTTATAAAAATAGCTATCAATTTTGCTGTAAAATATATTGAGACAAAAATCCATTTCATATATGGGAGATGAGGAAAAGCGTTGTTTTACCTCCGGGAGGGGTATCTCAAAAACGAAAGCCCTTTTTGACAGTTAGTCAATAGGCTATTAGTCATTGAAGTAGACGCTAACCCTAACCCCATCCAAAGAGGATACATGAACAGGTAGGGCTCAACTACCACTACCGCTATGACAAGGATCTTTTCCAATATTTCTCTTCGACGCCGCCCGGTTGGTGGTTTTCCCGCCTCTGCCTCCAGGTGCTCGGCATGCCGTCCAAGAAGAACGTCATCCAGTACGGCTGCTGCTCGGACCCCTACCCGGACATCACCTACACGCTGCACCTCAAACGCCGCTCCTCCTTCTACATCTTCAACCTGCTCATCCCCTGCATGATGATCTCCTTCCTGGCCCCGCTGGGCTTCTACCTGCCGGCCGACTCCGGGGAGAAGGTGTCCCTGGGGGTCACGGTGCTGCTGGCGCTCACCGTCTTCCAGCTAATGGTGGCAGAGAGCATGCCGCCCTCCGAGAGCGTCCCGCTCATAGGTCAGTTCTTTTTACTGTTGAGTGAGATATGTTGAGTCATGCATCCCTGTGTTCCTTTTTTGTCCCAGTGTTTATATTCAGCAAATTCACAGAACACAGGGTCATTCTAGACAGTGAAATGCTTGCGACAAGGCAAAGTCAAGGTTGACTGTGTAATAAAAAGTAAAAGTACATTTTAAAAAGGTTAGCGTTATCATTTGTATTCATGCAAATATGTCTAGTCCTGACTAAACTGCACTGAACCTTTTTTTTCTCATGAGAAAATGTTTCTGATAGAATTGTGAGGTAGGAAATGAGGGTGTGTGTTTGTGCATGTGTGTGTGTTTCTTCAGTCACCACAAATATACTATGCTTTCAAATTGAGGCATGGCTGTACTTGTGTTGTTCTAAACAAAGGACAAATTCCATCAATGCCACAAATTCCATTGTTAAGAATTCTCTGCCTGATTTTTGCTTGTGTAAGTGAACCCCCTCAAATTCAAACACTATGACATTTTAAAACAAACAGAGTTCTAGTCAGAAGGGGGAGGTGTTATCCCCATGTTTACAACCCACGGCAACATCGTGATATATTTTTTAAGCTTGTACACGTAGTTGAGTAGGAGCTTATAATGAGCAAGGTTAACGAATAAACAAACATAACATGACAAGTGTCCGGGAAGCGTAACCCTCTGTCGAACGCAGCCGTCAACATGAACTGCTCCCCAGACAGAGCTCTGCACATTCACACACACCACGGCCTTAGCATACCCTCTGGGTGTCGGTGTCCCTTCATCGTGACAAAGCACTTTAACCATGTATGTAAATGGTAAATGGACTGCATTTATAAAGCGCTTTACATCCCCTCACATTCACCGACGGTGATGTCAACCATGCAAGGCAACAACCAGCTGGTCTGGAGCAGTCGGGGTTGGGTGTCTTGCTCAGAGACACCTCGACAATTAGCTAGGCGGCACCGGGGATCGAACCAGCGACCTTCCGGTTAACCAGACAACCGTCTCTACCTCCTGAGCAACCGCCACTAATTTTAGTGTAGAGATTTTTTTGAGAGTCTGGAATTGGGGTTGTTTATGAATGATAAGATAAGATAGAACTTATAAGATAGAATGGAATTATTGGTCTCTCACAATTTTAAAATCTTTTTTAAAATCTTGCCGTGTGCCAGGCGTAATGTTGTGTTTGATGTGCGTTGATGCTGCATGTGTCATGATGTGAAACTGGCAATAAATATACTTTCTGTGTTATGCTAATGTTAATGTGTATAGACACTATACTATTCCGTAGCCTGTGAGAGAGTTATTTAGGGTACAGGCTACAATCAGTGCAGTTAATGAGGAAACAATTAAAGCTTCACAGTCTGCAATCATGAGCAAAAACCCTTAAAAGCTACTCCTCTTATCACAGTCTCTAAATGCTTTATCACAGTCAAAAATGCTGGTAGTGATTGGGCTCCAAAGTAATTAAAAAAAATTATTTTCATTTAAATATATGAAAATGATTGTTTTTATGTACTTACAATTAACTGTACTTGCTATTAACTGCATTACTTATAACATTACTGTTTGCAGTCACTTCACATGAAATGCCAAACGACGTCTGTGTTAAACGGAAGTGTGTTGGTGAATATAAATGATTTGTGTCTCTTCATTCAGGGAAGTATTACATTGCCACCATGACAATGATCACTGCGTCAACGGCCCTGACCATCTTCATCATGAACATTCACCACTGTGGTCCCGAGGCGCGCCCCATCCCAGAGTGGGCCCGCCGCTTCATACTTGACTACCTGGCCCGCATCTGCTTCGTCTACGAGGTGGGCGACAACTGCCTGGCCAGAGGGCCGTGCAAGAAGCAGTCAGCGCTGGAGGAAGAGCCCATGCCGTTAGAAGGAGAGGAGGGCGGTGTCCCCAGGGGGGGCAACTGGGACGTCAACGGGCGGGCCCGGGGTCGCCAGGAGGGCGCAGCGGAGGGGCCGCCACCCCACCCGAAGGACGGGGTGGATTACAACAAGCGGGCCGACCGGAAGGAAGACCTGTTTGTGAACATCGAGCGCTCGGACGAGGGCGGGGCCATGGGAGGGGGGCCTAGGGTCACCTCTGAGGGGTCAGGAGGAGGACGCTGTGAGAAAGGTGCAGGAGGCGCGGACACCAAAGAGGGTATCGGTGGGAGAGGCGGAGAGCGTGGTGGAGAAGGTGGAGAAGGAGACGGACTCGGAGAGATGAGGAGGAGGGAGGGGATGTGCCAGCTCCAGGGCCTGCACAGGGACGTTGAGTTGATTGCCAGCTGCTACCAGGAGCAGCGCTCCACGCAGAGACTCGTGGGGGAGTGGAGGAAGGTGGCCAAGGTCATGGACCGCTTCTTCATGTGGCTCTTCTTCATCATGGTCTTCTTCATGAGTCTGCTCATCATGGGGAAGGCTGTGTGAGAGGGGTGAAGCCCAGCTTTAGACTTGATTGGGGATGTGTGATGGGGGTGAGCTGAGGTAGAAGGTAACAGGAAGTAGGACGTGGTTTCGCTACACTGCAGCCAATATTCTTCTTGCCAATTTGTTGAAAACTATTGTGTAAAATGTTTGCTTATACGGTAAAAGGCTTCACAGCACTAGCATGAAGGACCTTGGCCCCTCCTCACTTTTTTAATTGGCCCACAACAGTTTTCAAATCGATAACCAATGAAACACCCCTCAGTTCACTGCAGTTACTTCACATAGTTCATGTTGTCACTTATTCATAGTCTGCGTTTGACAAAAGTAAAACAAACAAATGCATATCGTCTTATTTAAGCTAAATGAATACAATGAATATAGAATTGCATAAATGCACCTACTAGTTAAATAACGTTGCTTTTTCAGGCAGCACAGACAGTTAAGTTAAGTTAAGTTAAGTTAAGTGGTTATATTACTTACATGTGGTGTTGCTACACTATTTAAGAGTAACACGAAAAACAGCTTATGCATTTACAGATTGCGTTTTGTATGCCTGCCACTCAGCCCACTCTAGTGTAAACCCTGCGAGGCAGCAACTAGTTTGTCAGGGAGCAAGTTTAATTTAGGACATGGAATTGGGTTATTGGGTTAACCCTTGTTTTGTCATTTTTAGAGCACATTTAAAAACAACCAGCGTTCTGTTCAAATTTGCGATGCAGCAAACAAAGAAAAACAGACTATAATATCAAACCTGGGGAGGTTGATACACAGCATACATACTGGTCAATATGTATTGATTCATTGTAGGGGCGGACTTGGTGGGGTAGGGGAGACTGTTCCACTGTCTAGGAGCTGAGACCAGCCCATCTTAAGCTTCATGGCAGTATCTCCTGAGCAACGGAAAGGTGTTTTCCGTACGGAAGGGCCGGCTCTGCGAGACTAGGATCCGACGGTCCGCGGTGTCAAAAGCTGCGCTGAGATCAGATCCGAAGCTAGGCATTGAACAAGCAGCAGCACACGGATGCAGAAGTTGTGGCATCGATAAAGGAAGCAATATATAGCAGGCATGCTGGCGCATCAGACGGGGGATGTTTCACTTGGTCACTTAGCGTTGCACTAAAGTCATTTAGCGTGGGGTTTTCTGAAACACGTACACTGGTCGGTTGTTGTTCTATGTGATGTGATTCCGCCAGCAACAAACGCACACATGCACACACAGAGACACGCAAACACAACGCTGTAACAGGGCCGCTACAAGCCATCACAGTATTACAAGTGTTACATTACACGAATATTGTTTATCACTGACCTGCATAACTCACAAACTGCACTGACAATTCATACGGTATTCACTTTATTGAAGTGCTCTCCTCTGAGTGTTCTGTGAGGTTGTATCAGTAAGGTCGGGCCTTTTAGAGGTCCAGACTCTCAATGACGTTCAGAGTCTTAATACCGCGTGGCTGAAAGTCGCTGTTAAACCTGTCGGAGGAGCTAGCATCTCTTCACAGCTAACGCCAGCGTTCCAATGTGTTTTAGTGGTTTTTAATGTGAGGAGGCTTTACTGATGCAACCTGTTCAAGGCATTTGTTGCATGACAGAGCAACACATTTGAAGCTGGAGCGGTTACTTGCAATCAACGTATTCACCTTTAACGGTCCTTATTTGTTACCAATGATAACAAATAAGACAGTGGTCATATGAAAAATGCCATGTCATCTATTCTGTATGTTATTTAGAAACGAGTTTAGGAAATAAACCGTATCATTACATTTCAGAAATATACGCCTATTTACAATCTGAATAAGTACTTGATACCAGCAAAACGCCCAGCTGAATTAAAGCAGTTTACCCTCATGTATAGCTATATTCAAATTAGTTTAGTACTGAGCATGATTTTAAAGTCATGCCATTGCTTTAATTTACTTAACCTTTGTGTTCTCTTTTTGTCTTGCATTACAGCCAAGTGTTCAAATAGTCGTTTGCACAAACACACAATTTATGCACAGAAATTACAATAAATATTTCATACTTTTTTAAATTGTAATTGTTCAAGCCTGCTCTGTCTCCTTTCTGTGTTAGCAGACATAAACATGTCCAACCCCTGTCACACCTGACAAAGACTACACACACACACACACCAAGTGTGTGTGTGTGTGTGTGTGTGTAAGCAGGATTCGTGGACATACTGTAGCTGTGTGTAAGTGCATGTGCAACCCACTAACACATCAAAACATGGAAATGATGCGTCTGTCGTGCTCCGGCTTTTGCTTCAAAAAGCATTACCACCACATGCTGTTTTTAAACAGTAGGTTGACTTGACCACAAGAGGGCATCACATGCCACCAGCAATTCACTCTGTTTACCCACTCATCCTGTAGCCTGTACATCACACTCATCACACTGCGTCATAAGAGCCTCGTTAGCCTCACACACACAGGTTTGTACATGCAAATACATGGACTATAACCACACATACACATCTTTTTTTGAGACTGCAATATTATAAAGACACCAGCAGGTGGAGGTATAATTCTGCCAACTGTACGTCAACCAGTCCCATAAGCTGTCAAATGCCAGGCAAGGTGAGGTGGAGTGAAATGTAAACTAAAAGCATAAGATGGCAAAACAATAACTATTATAGCGGATGTATTTTCACCAAAAAAATGTTGAGCCATGATTTAAAACTCTTGAATACAGAAGCAGATCAGAGATGTATTTTGTTCCAAAACCTTTTAGTGCTTTATAAGCGATGAGTCATATTTTGAACTCAATTCAAACAGGAAGCCAGCCCAGTGATGTTTAGTTCTGCTTTTAGTTCAAACTGGATCTGATTCATTGATTTCAAAGAATCATGACACGTTATTCTTGAAAGCACATCCCCTATCCCCTGGACAATTATTAGCACACCTCAGCACACCTAGTGACTGCACCTTTCAACACCTAGTGACTGCACCTTTCAACACCTAGTGACTGCACCTTTCAACACCTAGTGACTGCACCTTTCAACACCTAGTGACTGCACCTTTCAACACCTAGTGACTGCACCTTTCAACACCTAGTGACTGCACCTTTCAACACCTAGTGACTGCACCTTTCAACACCATGGACAGCGCCTCAGCGAATGATGATGCACCAAAACATAGTTTGTTTGAAAACACTAGTAAACACAAAATGCAAGAATTACAATGGTGTAACATAACATATTTGTTGATTGTCCGATACATAAACAAACAAAACATAAGGTATTTGTCAGTGTGTACAAGTGCAGGCTGCTGCTAGCCGACTGTGATACGTTGTCTGCTAGCTATTTATTCTTAAAACAACATTTACAGCTTATAAATGAGTAAAACAACATACAACATAAATAGTTATATCTTAGGCCTACTGGGCCAATCCAACTGTTTGCTGCATTTATGGTGCGCTCAACACAAGTTTCACAGGATCAAAACTTAAAAATGGCAAGTTTACAAAGATTACAATGTCATTAAACTACTATTGCACTTTGTTAATAACAAATAACACATAATAAACAAGAAAGAGCCTTTAAAGAAAGATACCTTTAAGAAGAGCACTTGTTTGACGAGAGGATCTTTTCCCAGGAGCTTTCTGTGGAACTCAGCGCATCTATCATCAAAGTTTACCCGCATGATGAGTACTGATTTCCAAGTTGTCAGTCCCATATGGTTCCTCTCGTCCATCCAATTACAGATTTGACCAATGTTTTTAAATGGCGCTCCCCTCGTCTGGTCAAACATCCCCTCCCAGCGCTCGTCTGCAGTTCAGTGGTGTAGTCCTTTACTGTCACAGGGTTTGAGGTTACATACTGAAGGGAGGAACGCTGTTCAGCAGAGTCAAGGTAGGAACCTTTAGCTCAGTGAATGTTGCTCCTCATATACTGTAGGTACAAGATGCAATGTAGAAGGTGGTGGTCAGGAGCATATAAAATAATAATAATAAAAACATACGCTAATTGATTACCCAATTGTAAATTGATTATTTATATAGTGCTTTTATCCGAAGCGCTTTACATTGTCTCACCCATTCATACACCGACAGCGCTGTAAACCATGCAAGGTAACAACCAGCTCGTCAGGAGCAGTTGGGGTTAGGCGTCTTGCTCAGGGACACATTGACAATTAGCTAGGCGGAGCCGGGGACTGAACCAGCAACCTTCTGGTTGCCAGACAACCATCTCTACCTCCTGAGCTAGTGCCGCCCCTCAATTGTCAGCCCTTTGTCTGTATAAAGCAGTATACATTTAATTTAACTAAGCTTACCTTCAATCCCAGGAAGTGCGGCCCTTCTCTCCACCATCTTCTCCTGGAGATGGTTAAGGTAGGAGGCAGAATGAACAGCAGTGGCCTTCTGTTTCTCCAACATTGAACACCGTCAGTTGGTTGTGCATGAACCACATCCAGGCCTCACACACAGGGTTTCTGAGGAGCTGGAATGAGACTGTAGGGCTGCCATAAAGCATTAGGACCCTGTCCACTCCAGGTCCAAGTGCCAGCCAGCGGGTTTGTTCCTAGGAGAGTGGCGTGCTGGAGGTCGACAAAGGTACAGAACTCGGATGTAAACATGAAATAGTACAGCAGAAGAACATTTACCACAAAGCTCTCAATGTCACACAGGAGAGTATTGGCCGCGGTCTGCATGCCGCACAGCCCACTCCAACAAGGTCGTTGGTGGTGGTCTAACAGATCTCATTGTTTTGCCCTCTCCTCACCTTTCCTCCAAAATTGGTGTTGGTGTTGTCAACACAAGCTAACAACCTTATCCATCAGTCGAGACTGCGGTGGACTGGATGTTTGAGGCCGTGACAGCAACAGAGATGATGTTGACATCCATAGTGTCCGCCTTCAGCAACTCCATAGCGTGAGGGGCAATTATATTGCTCACAATTCCCTCGGCTTTGGCGCATGTAAAGCCAGCTGTACAGTGCATGGATCGAAAGCTCTGGTTGTGTTTCACCAGATGGTAGGCAAAGGTATTTAAGAGGCGTTTGCCCCGCTTAAATAGGTTGCAACCAACGGTGCTAATTCCCGCTTGTTGCCACTGCTGTTATTCCGTGTGATCATGTGACCGCAGCATTTTCGTTGCTAGTAGTATCCGAACAAAATGATAAGTCTTCCGGAGGTCTTTAGAAACAGCATGACAGCTAGCTAGCGGTTAGCGAAGATTCTGTCAGGCAGATCCACAAGCGTCATAGGCTAGCAACAGCCTTGACAACGACACACTGATTGATTGACAGAAATACAGATAAATCAGCGTTTAATTCAGACACGTGGTGTATTGTTTATGTTTTTCATTGGGTTAGGTAATAATGACTGGGACAGGACAAACAAGTATTAACTATTAAGTAGTAATGTTATTATTTTAATTGTGAAAACCTGGACAATGTAGTAGTGAATGTGGAAAACATTTTTGTGCTTTGCAGATATTGGTCGGGTTAGGGTTAGGGTTAGGGGACACCTATCCTGGAACCGTGACGATCACAGACAATACGTCTGGTCACCCTAAGCTAGGGGCCTGAGGCAGCAGATAGATCACTGGACTCATTGGACTTTTTACCCATGGTTTACCCACAAAGAACATCACCTGGTTTACGTATTTTAAACTTAATAGCCCACATATAACCAAACAATGTAGCACTACATATTCTGAGTTGAGACATTGATCGTTGCCTGATGCAACAGATTTGAAGTTGGCCCCGTCCCTGTTAGTGTTTCAGCACATTCAAACTTCCATCAGCTTGTTTGTTACTTGTTGACATCCCAAAGTCCTCAAATGATTTATGTTTCATCAAATCCACGTGCTGCTGTTTCATCACATCATTAGAGCGGGCCTGAACACTGCTGATGGGCCAATAATGACGACTAACACAGAGCAGTTCTCTCTCCAACACTCTGGGGGTTGTTATTAATGAGGTGTGGGTTGGCTGGAAACAAAAACAGTTATCAACTGTTTCTGATGGTAATTAATCCCTTGGGAGGACGCCTTGTACTGGGTGTTGATCAAAATATGTGGAGGCGTCGGATGAGAGAGAGAGGTAACGTCGAAGCTATGGGAGTTTTGATCGGGCATACCTTGATTGGGTTTTTAGTGGATTTTTGACGAGTTAACACAGACACAGGCGCGCATGCATGCATGCGCACGCGCACACACACACGCACGCACACACACACACACACACACACACACACACATACACAAGATGGACCAAAAGAAGAGAGGTCCACAGAGACCGGCCTGATGTCCTCTGTCCTTTGGCCTCTGGAGCCAAACATCTCCTCTAATTCTATCAGCTGATGGTCACTGGGAGGCCATGTGGACTGATCCTTACATGCCATACCGTGACAAATAAAGTGCGCACCTTTTCAGATGTCCTGTCGAGATCAACAGGTAGAGCGTGGCGTCCACTCTGCCAGGGTAAAGGGTTTGATTCCCGCTAGGGTCACCCATGCTAAGAATGTATATTATTATTACATTAAGAAATAATTTCAAACCTACAAGGTTTTCAACTCTAGATTATAAAGCCATGATGGGATGGCTGTGTGTGTGAGTGTGTGTGTGCGTGCATGTGTGTGTGTGTGTGTGTGTCTGCGTGCATGCGCGCGCGCGTGTGTGTGTGCATGTGTGTGTGCGTGCATGCGTGTGTGGGTGTGTGTAAGGGAGGTCTCTTCAGAGAATGCTGCTTTATGCTAATGCCTGCATTGTTTGCAGTATATTCGGCCATTCGAGTGACAAACAAGTTGAACTTGGGCTTCCTGACAATATCAGCATACACAAGCTACTAGCTCCAGTGTGTGTGCGTGCATGTGTTTGTGTGCGTGCATGCGTGTGCGTGTTGTGCGTGCATGTGTGTGTGTGCGTGCATGTGTGTGTGGTTGTGTGTAAGGGAGGTCCCTTAAGAAAATGCTGAGTCTTTCGGCTAATTATCTGTCCACTAATTATCCCATTTACAAAGTTATTGTTGTTGCAACAATAACTTTGTAAATTGGATAATTAGTGGACAGATACATCATTCTGTATTGAATAAGACTTGAAACTAGCGATGAACTAATTAGGAAAATATTTACTGAGCTAATAAATCAATTGAGAAGTAGGGTCATTTTCTCATCCACTACCATACAATTAAACTTCTTTTTGCAACCAGTGGTGTCGGCCCCTGCTGGCCATTAGAAATAATGCAGTTTTAAGGCACTTCTGCATTGGCTTATAAGCACGAAGTACCAGTGTGAAAACCGACCAACCATCAACCTGGGAACGAAATCAGGACAATACCCAAGGTCATCTCCTAAAAAGCTATCCAAACTACCGAAAAAGAGACGTTGTCAAACTGTGATCAACAGGTCATGAGTATAAACCAGCGTAGCGCCTAAAAAAGATATAATAACTATGTAAAAACTATGTAATAACTATGTAAAAACTATGTAAAAACTATGTAAAAACTATGTCATAACTATGTAATAACTATGCAAAAACTATGTAATAACTATGTAATAACTATGTAATAACTATGCAATAAACGATGAAAAAGTGAAAACCTCCCCTCCATTCTTCTACCACATGAGCACGTGGTCCCAGTGCTAACTGCTAACCTGGGAACAATATCCAAACAACCCCCAAGGTTAGGGTTTAGGGTTGGGTTAGGGTTAGTAGGGTTAGGGTTGGGTTAGGGTTAGTAGGGTTAGGGTTAGTAGGGTTAGGGTTTAGGGTTGGGGTTAGGGTTAGGGGTTAGGGTTAGGGTTTAGGGTTAGTATTGGGGTTAGGGTTAGTATTAGGGTTGGGTTAGGGTTAGTAGGGTTGGGTTAGGGGTTAGGGTTGGGTTAGGGGTTAGGGGCTAGGGTTAGTATTAGGGTTAGGGTTGGTTAGGGTTAGTAGGGGTAGGGTTAGGGTTAGTATTAGGGTTAGGGTTAGTATTAGGGTTAGGGTTGGGTTAGGGTTAGTAGGGTTAGGGTTGGGTTAGGGGTTAGGGCTAGGGTTAGTATTAGGGTTAGGGTTGGTTAGGGTTAGTAGGGTTAGGGGCTAGGGTTAGTATTAGGGTTGGGTTAGGGTTAGGGTTGGGTTAGTATTAGGGTTAGGGTTAGGGTTGGGTTAGGGTTAGTATTAGGGTTGGGTTAGGATTAGTGTTGGGTTAGGGTTAGTATTAGGGTTGGGTTAGGGTTAGTATTAGGGTTAGGGTTAGTATTAGGGTTGGGTTAGGGTTAGTATTAGGGTTGGGTTAGGGGTAGTAGGGTTAGGGGTAGGGTTAGGGGTAGGGGTAGGATTAGGGTTAGGGTTAGTATTAGGGTTGGGTTAGGGTTAGTATTAGGGTTAGGGTTGGGGTAGTGTTAGGGTTAGGGTTAGTAGGGTTAGGGTTAGGGTTAGGGTTAGTATTAGGGTTAGGGTTGGGTTAGGGTTAGTATTAGGGTT
>OMKP01031831.1:0-12343 GCA_900302375.1 Bathygadus melanobranchus
GTGGATGTATACACACAAACACAAAGACACAGACACAGACACAGACACAGACACAGACACAGACACAGACACAGACACACACACACACACACACACACACACACACACACACACACACACACACACACACACACACACACACACACACACCCACCAGCTGTATGGATCTGCTGAGGTGTCTGTTATTTCCATCTAGCAGCCTGGGAATGGAATTGCCATCACACCCTTTACAGGCCTGTATGCAGGCACTCTGTGCACCGCTGTGCAGGCGTATGTGCTGCGGTCTTGGTGGGAGAGTGGAGTCCTAGACTACACAAGCTTGACAGATGAAGTAAGCGATATTGCTCATCAGCAGCCTTGTACCGCCACCTTCATTTAAAACTACACCCGGCAACATGTCATCCGTCTAGATAAGCTGGGCCCGCGTCTAACCATCCATCATGGACAGGGTGTTGAATATATGGGAAATGGGACACTAAGCCAGGGTATCTATGGGTGTTAAAGCTCTTTATGGCTGCTGTTTATTCTGGAGTGGCTTGCTGCTTCCTACTGGAAATGTTTGTGTATCCTAGCTTGTCTGTTTGTATACGAGATTGTATGTGTGTGTGTGTGTGTGTCTGGATTAAGTGCATACTGTGGGAAGAAGGGGGTCTGAACGAGAGAATATAGGAAAACAGAGAAGGAGAGGGAGGGAGACAGACAGACAGAAAGGGAGAGAGAGAGTGTGAGAGAGAGAGCGAGAGAGCGAGAGAGATATCTTACCCTCTCGCTGTGATTGGACTGTTTAAGCCCATTGTAGTGGTAGACCGGAAAGGAGTCTGGGATTCCTGAATCCTGAAAGACACCAGCAGCGTGGGGTGAACAACAAGCAGTGGGCCCACTCTCAGGGCGCAGGGAGACGGAACATTCTTGAACCGATTGGCCACACCAGCATACCTTAATCCCACATGTTTTGTGTTCACAGTGAGTGTTTGTGTGTGCTATGGGTGTTTAAGCGCACCTCACTGCCAATTTCTCAATGAAAAAAAAAACTGTTTGAACAATGACATTGAGACAAAACACCACTCGTGTCTTTGGCCTGGAAGGTGCATAACTCTAATAGTGTGTCCTGTTTCTTGTGTTTACGTCCCTGTGTGTGAAACCCTAACCTTCATGCTGATCCCACGTGTCTGAGAACTGTGTGTGTGTGTGTGTGTGTGTGTGTCCCGTTGGCTAATGGCACTGTAATTTCTTTGCGGCCGAGCACCATTCCACTGGTAAGTCCCTTAAGCCCTGATGACTTTAACACAGTTCCTTCTATCTCTCTGAACCACCCCGCCCCCACTCTCTGTTTCCTCCCCCATGCTTTCTCCCTACTTCCAGTCCATCTCAGAAGACTATCTGCTCCCGTCTTGCCTCTTTGTGGCGCATAACGAGGCATTAGTGATACACACGCACATTTCACATGAGACGCCGCAGGAATTTATTCTGGCAGGGAAGAAAAATGAAATGTTCGTACAGTCTGTGAGTGAAGTATCCCTGTTTCAATCCAGCTTATACGGTTGAGAACATTTAAAATATAGTACATACAAGTTTGGATAAGAAAATAACACACACACATACACTCACATACACTCACATACACATGGTTACCTGATCAGGGAAGAATTCGAGCAGGAATGGGCCCAACAGAATGATTCCTAAACTCTCTGGGTCCAGCTTGCTTTTCATCAGGCTGACACTGAGGGGGGAGAAGAGGGGAGAAATGGATAACATTGTTAGTTTAGGAAGAGAACAAGTCGGCAGGTGAACAGTGAATCAGAGAGAAAGAAGGGAGAAAAAAAGTGAAATGTGAGCCGTCAGCATGATAATGAAACGTAGAATCCTGCCAGCTGAGCTGTTGTGCATTTAAAACAACGTTGCGGCAACATACAGCCATCTCATCACTCATTAATGAGCTATTAAGTGCGTCAGTAAAAGGTTCTGCTGGATGTGTGCCTGCACATGCACATGTTTTTGGGAATACCACAGTGGCACTAAACATCTCTCAGACATTCCTCAGACATGTGATGAACAGTGTTATTGTTATTATTTCACTGAGATAAGGGCTCTGGTCAGGCTGGCCTTTTAAGGTAGAAAGAGAAACCAGGTTCAGGCAGGGTCACAGAGAAGCCAATGATCAGAACTGCTAAACGTTGAGTATAGGGCTGGGCCATATGGAGACATTTATTATCATGACACTCAATTGTACATATCACAAGGTGCTTATAAATTGAAAATACCATTCTAAAGTCTAACTGAGGGTTGTTACATTGTTACAAGTATATAAAAATGTAATATATGGCATCAAATTAATACTAGTTTTCCTTTCCCTCTGACGCTTCAAACCTCATATTTTGATCCTTTTAAGGGCATATCTTCTCATTGCAATTAATTTTAGACAAATCGATATCTTCATTTCATGACACTAAAATACCATTCAAAGACGATAAAGGATAATGTTGAATTGTTGCCCAGCCCTCATGGACAGTCATCAGAACCACAGCGTTATCTCTAAAAGGGAATAATACTGTGAAACAACAGTCCGTTACAGAGACAGTTTTGTAAGTGTTGTCTTATGATCAGATTCCCTTTGAATGTTGCTGGAGCAGTTCCCCCCCATGTGATATCAATGGGAGCGTGTGGATGTAATGGAGAGGAGGGGGCAGGGGAGGAGGAGGCTGGTTGTTGTTGCCCGTTGCACTGCACAGACTGTAGTGTGTGTGTGACCTCTTTAATTGAAAGCCATCCTCACTGTAGGATAAATGACAGCGCATGCATTGGTGCATTGCGCTGGCTACAGAACATCCTGTGTTTCAGAGAACGCTCCGTGGTCTGACAGACATCAGCTGACCTGTCATTTGTCTAGACCGAGGGTATCAATCTGAGTTTTCCATTTTCATCCATATGCTACAGACGTCATGCACAGTAACAGCCTGTGAGGCGAATGACAACCAGTGTGTACATTGTGTGTGTGGAGTCCAGCATCACTTCTGTGTATGTTAGTCCTTGTGTTTACATCACACTCTGTGATGAACTGTTTGTCACAGAGCTAGAAGTGGTCACAAGAACAACTCAGTGGAACTGCTCCGTGGTGCAAGTTACGGCACCTCACGCAACCATTTGAACGCGGTTGTGAACACATTGTCCAGCTATACAGCTGTCGTCACTACTGTGAAATAACCATAAGAAACGACCATAATTGGACTTCAAAGTCTTCAATTTGGTCTACACCGTTTTAGGTTAATGATGACATCATGCACGTCTGGGGGTCATCCAAAGTGAATGTTTATCTTCAGCAATAGTGACTGAAACAGTTGTTGAACTTTTGCATGTGGTAGAACACAGACATGTTGAAGCTTAAGCTGAACTGACTTGAAAATACAACAAAACAACAGATAAACAATAAAACTGCAGGCCACATCAGATGAATATTTGAGAGTAATTTGAGATTTTCTTTCTATAAAAAACAGGTATAGATTCAGTCAGTGCTCGAATGTTTGGTCAACCACTAAGTGGCCATGAAGCAGGCGTTGGTGACTACTTACATGCATGGGAGTGTGTTGGTTATAAATAATTCATTAAGATCATAACATCAATCAGGAAACATCGCTTTGGCCATAGTGGGTGTTTTGTCTATTTTGTATTTATTTATTGTCTTCTACTTTTTAACGTGTTTCTGGATTAAGGAAATGAAAAGGTGAGGGTTACATTTCTTGCTCAGGGACATGTCCGCACCAAGATGGGCTCTGGGGCTTTCACAGTCCTAGTTTTATATAAATGCAAAATATTGATCACTACACGATGTATCCAATATCTCCCAGTCCTGTCAACAGTCCTTCTATTGTTTTGTCTGAGGAAACCCCAAATGATTTACTATTCTATACGAAATCATGTTCATCTTCTCATGATTTTTTTATTTCTTCCTTTCTTTGTTCAATCAATGTGAGCATTGTTCGCCTGGTATTTAGACAACAGACAGCCCTATTTGCTGGGTGAAATGCACTTGGGGACTCCCTCCCAGGCGGTGTTGTGATGTATTGGCCATCTGGGGGCCTGCGGAGCAGATCAGTGGTCCAGTTACCAGACTCTGCCCTGCGCTGCAGTATAGGGGCTTACCGAGAACGTGACCATGTTTGAAACGGTGCCTTAAAGCATTTCCTCCCTCTCTGAGTCCTTCTTGCTACAGTTAATGGCTTCTCTCTATCCCGCTCCTCCTCTCCCCTCCGGTTTTCTGCTCTTACTTTTACAGCGGCCTGGTAGTGAAACCTGAGCAGAGGGGAGCTGACCTGGCCTGGCCATGACTTAGCAGCTAGAACTTCAGACGTACTTCAGTGGCACACATACACAAATTCAGTATTCCCCACTGATACACACACACGCATGTAACTACTTACTATTCAGGCTCTGAGACAAGGTCAAGGGCCTTCATCACATCCTCCAGCAGAGACTCTGGGATGAAACCATTATCTAGAGGGAGAGCAAGAGAGAGAAAGAGAGCCAGAGAGAGATAAAGAAAGGTTCAGACAGTGGTTGACTCAGTTGACACAGAACATAAAAAGCAGGAGACAGCCTTCCCTGCACACATGCAGCACAAACATAATTTACATCAGCTGGCCCTGGAGAATGAACTCATCTCACATAACTACACCTACATGACACACACACCTTACACACTCCACCCCCACCCACCCCTTGACCGACATTCCACAGCAGTGATGATTGTTATATCTCGCAGCACGACCCGACCAGATACCTCGCGATCGGCAGCACCTCCCATTCACTTTGTATTGGAGGTGGCATCGTGTGGGGCAAAGGAGTATGGGACAGCTCGCGTGTGGGTGTGGGCTTGTGGCGCGTTGAAGGGGCGGGACAAAAGTTGAACTTCAGTTAATTGTATGCAAATGAGCGTTCGGCCATGTGGTTGGACAAATGGAGAACATTTGTATTTGCCTGTGCGTGTGTATGTCCCGGCCAATATCTTTTGTCTCATGTAAGCACTAGCATCTGTGGTAAATCCTTTGGCAGGGTTTGAAGAACACTAATTGACAGGTGTTCTGGTCATCCGTGTGTCTTTTCTTTTGGTTTTGAATCCCCCCACCCAGAGTAACATGTTGAAATAGTGTGATGCGTTGCCCGCGTGACCAGTGAGTCAGAGTGGCGTGTGTGACTGTGAGTCTGGCGCCTTGCTTCCACAACACAGGGAGCCGTGCTGACTCTACTGCATGTGACACAGGCAGATTTATGGCCTCTTTTCTCTCTTTTTTTGTTTTACTAAAAGCTCCACTCCATGGCTGGTGACAGCATGCATGTGTGTTTATGAGTTTGAGTATAGTTGTGTGCTTGTGGATCTACGTGCACATGTGACTGCATGTTTTGTGTGCGCGTGTGTAAACATATGGCGTGCAGAACGTACCAGCGGATGCTAGTGTGGATCTCTGAACAATCTAAACAGACTTTGGTGCAATAAGAGAGAACACTGGAACAATGGAATGTGGGGAAATATGAAAGGAAACAGGCAGTACCGCCACGTTCTTTGTTACATATTTGTTGTCAAGGCAGCAGGACCAGGCAAGACTGCTCTCAGCTGGTGGGGTTTACCTCTCTGAAACAAGCACGCACTTTGACACATATTGTTTCTGTTGTTTTTTAAAAACGTAGCCGAAACACATCACATTGTGAAATAAACAATGATGATTATTTCTGTATACCACTGTCTAAGTCTGTCTTTAGTAAAACAAGGATAATTATTTTAAAATGCACCGTGTCTATGACCTATGTGTGAACTTCTCTTTACCTCTTTCAATCATCTCCAGAACAGGGAAGACAAAAAAGCTCAAATCAACTCAATGCCTTTGTGTGTTGTACGCGCTATTCATATTGGATTGGTTAAAATCTCAAGACAATCTTTGTTTCTTAGTGTGTGCGCACACACACACGTCTGCAAAGAATGACTCTTGCTGACAACATCTGACAAGTGGTTCCTGTGACATGGAACACACGGCAATCTCCCTCTCTCCCCCTCTCCCTCCCTCTCCCTCCCTCTCTCTCTCTCTCTCTCCCCTAGTCTCCTCCATTGTCAAGAGCGTGACGAGTATGAGGAGGGAGAGGAGGAGTGTGAGGTGGTTTACTCAGCTGTGAGAGAGAGATCTCATCTCCTCAAGCTAAACAACAACAGGGGAGATGAGAGGACCGAGGCTGACCCCCTCTGCTCCATGTCCAGGAGGAGGAGGTGAGAGGATGGAACAGAGGGTGGAGGTTACAGAGGCACCTGCTCCATCAGGAAGGAGGGGGAAGAAAAGACAACAGGGCCAGGATATTGGCCTCTCAACATGTGTGTTTGTTAGCGTAACCATTTAAAGTCCAAGGAAACATCCCTCACTATGTGTCCAGCGCTAAGTTATACCAATATGGGACTGCTCTTTCATCCCGTTGTCCAGTTGAGCACTTCATGTAAACTGGATGGCTTGGAAACTCTAGACAACTGTTAAGTGAAATTCTGCTGTTGTAAAAAATGTGTTTGTGTTTTTTGTACCTCCATGAAATGTATATTGTGGAATGCTCATCTAATCTACTTATCAGAGCTCTGGTCATAGCGCATGGGAGTGTCTGAGTGTATGGGAGCATTTGTTATCATGTACCTTCAGGATCAAATGACTGGAAGACCCTCCGGGCCTGTTCTGATGGAGACTCGGGACCCACGAGGGACATCTCCTATGGAGGAACCACGTCACAGACAGTCAGATACAGGAAGACATATTAGGAAGGAAGGCCAGAAATAGTGGGGGCAAAGGTGGGAGGGTCAAAGAGAGGGCGGGATCCATGGTGGAGGCTAAACAAGATGGTAGAGTATGGCAAAGAGGATGGAGAGGAAGTTAAAACAAATGGAATAGAGAAAGAGCAGAAATAGTACAGAAGACACAAAATAGAGTCAAAGTCAAAGGAGCCATGGAGGGACATTGAGAGGAATAAAAGACGAGTGAGAGTAGGAGGGGACGTGTGTGTGGAGAGGTGGTGGAGCAAAGGGAGATGGTGTGAGTGGAGGAGGATTGACATCAGAATATGGAAGAATGGCAGATCATCTGAGATGAAACATGAGAACTGCCTAGTTGCATATACGGAACCTAGCGGAGAATCACAAGACAAACAAAATGTCCTCGAGTGGCGTTGGCTGTTATTCCCTTTGTCTCATTAAACAAGCAACATATCAACACAATGTGTTGAGAGAGAACACAACACTGTCTGCACTAGAACACGGCGCCAATGCTAGCGCAGACACTGTATGTAATCAGAAGGCCAAGTGTAATCATCGGGGGTCCATTGGGTTATTAACTGATCTCCTGATAAAGCCAGATGGCTTGTTTTCATTCCAAACAAACAACCAGGAAATCGAGTCTTGCACACAAACACCCACTGATTTGTGTCCAATCCTACCCCCAAAAAATAACTGTGTTGCCAGAAGGAAAATAGCATTGGGGAAATGCGAGTGTGTGTATGTATGTGTGTGTGAGTGAAAGGGGGGGCCCTGCCTATAATAATGCTAATTAACATGCATCCTGTCCCTCCTGACCCCCTCAGCCAACCCGTCACTGAGGTTTGAGTAGAAATTGACAAGGCTGGGAACATTGTTTCCCTATTGCACTGGAAATCCAGGAATGCAGCTTAGCCTCTACTCTAGGTAACCAACTGTTGAGTTCAACAGGAGAGCACGATAGTTGTCTCCATGACTGTACCGTTGTTCTGGATAACATCTCCTTCATCCTCCATCTCCTCTGTGGTGAGCTGAACTCCCTGAAAAGCTTGCTTTACCCACTGGCTCATCCGGAAAACAAGAAGTTTACTAGGAGTATGTTTATACTCTATTTCTCTTTAGAGCTGGAGCCTTAGATCCTCCCAGGCTGCTAAAGTTTCACTGTTCACACATTCCTCTCCTCAAAGATTAGGAACCAGGAGGAGAGTGAAGGGAAGACCTTGTATAGTTTGAGGTAGACGCATGAAAAAGTGATGACTTGCAGCTGCAGGCTCTTCAGACATGGGCAATAAACAGATTGACACAGACAGTGACGGGTGCGCACATTACTCTCATACAGCACACAGGGAAAAGCAGACTGGTTCTGTTAGTTTTAAATTCTCCATTGATAAGACAGTAGATTTGTCATTAGCAGTTTCTCTTACCCGGGTTGGCGAGGGTCAGCCTACTTTCCCCGGGAGAATAGGAGTGTGGAAAAGACCCTTAGAGCATCTCAGCACAGAGCCGAACTAAATAAAGAGTCTAAGGAAATTAAAGACAGACGGTTCTGCTGTTGGTAAAGAGAACCATCTGAGGAAAAGCCCTGAACTAATAAGTAATAAGTTCTCATCCCAAAGTAACACAAACCAATCTCAGGCTTCCAAAGAACAACCTGGGGCTCCAGTCTGTTGCTAACTCATCCAGCTACAGCCAGGATATAACAGTTTATTACACAACCTGTCTGGGGAGAGACAGACGCTCTTTGGATAGATTAAATGGTAACCAAAAGGTTAGCAAAATATGACTTACGGGTTATCATTACAGATGTGAAGTGTGTGTGTGTGTGTGTGTGTGTGTACCACATCACCGGCAGATAAACACTAATAGCCAGTCATCTACACAAAAAATGTGAAACTAAAAGAACACAAAACCTATTATTACAGATAGCTAGCTAGCTAGACTCATAACGGAGGCTAATGCCTGTACTACAAAAACTAAAAACAATGTCAGCCAACCCAGACATTAGTGGTTAAACATGTACACCATGCTACATACGAGAGAGAGAGAGAGAGAGAGAGAGAGAGAGAGGGAGCATGCACAAGATGACAGTCTGCACAGACTTTGATCTGTGTTTTACAGGAGGCCTGGGAAGGTGATGCTGAGTTGGAAAACAGGGCAAGTGGAAAACACTCGGCAGGGAAGTGTGTGTGTGTGTGTGTTGCCAGAATATATTTGCTTTCATTGGACTACAAGCAAGCCTGTATGTGCATGGATCGTCCTTAAGTTGGATAACATTCTTGTTCGCTTGTGTCTTATGAAATCACGGCGCACATTCCAAGTGTAGCACAACCTGAATCTGTTGCTCAAACTCCTGACCTCAGAGGTTCAAGACAACACCTTTAAAAAGGTACTGGGAAAAGAACTGGGAAGGAACGGTGCATGCATTCAGCAGACACACACACAGAAACACACACACACACACACACACACACACAAAACCATAAAGCAGCCAAATGGTTTACTGATAAAAACAAAACTATACCCATCTCTCACCTTGTCTACCACAAACCATGCATAGAATAGTTCAGGTGTAAGCAATCATCCTAAAATCATACAGAACAAGTTGCATGCACATGCAAAGATATGGAAATGAATCAGGAACAGCTACAGCCGAGAATCAATCATAAACCCTGAGCGTTTTGGAAGTCTTGGTTAAAACAAGATGGGATGGAGTAAAATAATCCTTAAATGTATTAATAGGAGTCAATATGGAATCAATTGCCATTACTATGTGTTAAGCCAAGCCTCCTACAAATATGTATTAAAATAGTGAATATGCCTATCTGATGCACTTGTTAAACACACCAAGGTTTATAGCCAGTTATATGCCTCAATAAGCAATACATTGTGATTTATTTCGGAAATGCAACACGATTATGGGTAAAAACAACTAAGTACCCGCATAAAGCTTCAATGGATTTCTGTTTTATTTTCAACCTTTGTTCCCCCAGGCTTTCACCCCTGGTGTGTTGCAATGTGTAATCCGCCATTGTTTTGTTTTCTTTTGAGTTTACCCTCTCTTACACAGCAAAGTAGAGTTTGGATGAAATTCAAAGCAGCTCTCTACCACTCACTCTCCCCGCTCCTAAAGTCTGGTCGCTGGATAACCCTTCACCTGTCCTCCCCTTCTGCCTCCATGTAGACCTACTGCTTTCTCTCCTCTATGTGCCACAGTCTCCACCTATCCCACGGCCTTTATCTGACATTCGCTGGTATTTGAGTTTAAAGGCCCCACCACCACCGAGTATCTCCTGACACAGGTAGAAACTTGGGTCTGTGCACGCAGGGCTAGCGTTTCTCTCTCATCCACCCCACCAAAAGAGCCATTATGCACCGGAGAGAGACTCTTAGTGGGCAAAGAGTGTGTCAGCTGCGATCAGTTACAGGGCGACAAAGCAGGAGTCTAGGCCCGTCTCTCACCTTGTGTTCCAGCTGCCATCAATGGACTTGTTACATGACAGGCTAAGAGGCGTATGTGTACGTTGTGTTAGGGAAGAAGTGGGTGTGGGGTTGTTGTAGAGGGTTAACACAAGGCTGTTTGTGTTATAGGAGAAGGAGGGACAGAAAGAAAAGGTGGGTGTGATGGAGAAAAAAAAATCCTTCACCTCACCTAGCCTTGCATCCCACAAGATTAAAGAAAAAGCAAAGGAAAGGTAAAACCATTGTAACTAAATCTCTCTGGGTAAATAGAGGGTGTACAGTGTACATGTTTCAAGTGTGATAGACAAGATAGAGTCGTGATTGATGGTGCTGCCACAGCAGAGAATAGGAGATACCAGAGAACAGGGAGATGCCCGCCCACACACACACACACACATAAAATGCCATGTTCTGACCTGTCAGAGGTTATTGATGAAAGTCCTCTGCTTTGTCATTTAATGTGCTTTGTGTGGTCCGGTCCACATCCTCTAATTCCCTTCTCTCTCTCTCTCTCTCTCTGTCCCCCAGGATGGATGAGGCAGGCAGCGGGATATTTAGCTTGTGTGGTTATACACCTATACATCCCTGGCACCTTGAGTGGCACCTTGAGAAAAGACTTGTCCCTGTGTATGCATGCATACGCATGTGCGTATGTGTCAGCAGACAGTGCCTAAGGGACAAAGGCAGCCAGAGTGGCTGGCCTTCCTTCCAGTAAATCACTGACCCAGAACATGGCTACTGTACACAAAAACACACACTCACATAGGGGTCCCGTGAGAGGCTGACATGCAGCCTGCGAACCTCATCAAGTAGACAGGGAGAAAGAAGGAAAATGGGGAAGTCTCAACCTGACTGTGTCCCAGGCAACCAACAGCTCCCTATACTGTGACCACTGCAGCTCTCCTCCTTAAGATCACACACTTCCTCCTTCCTTCCCAGGAGAGACTTAGCACATGAGGCTGTGTGGAAGCCCAGGCACACAGGGGTTTCCAAGATGTTGCGGAAGCAACTGCACCCGGAGGACCGAAACTTCTAAATGGAAAGAAAGTATGGATGGTAGGCAGGCAGCAAGGATGGGTCTCCCTCCATTCATAATGCACGATACATCCAATCCATCAACTCTCTTGTCACCCCTTGTCACAGGTGGTCGGTCGTCTCGTCTATCCATCCATCCTCTGGTGTCCCACAAACCAGCATCGCCCTCCCCCAGTCCAAAAAAATCCCCCCCAGATCCTTTTACATGCCATTATACAGCCTGCCCTCACATATGTATCCACACATTGATGAAATGAGTGGGGGGTCAGGGTGTGGGCTTTTGTGGAGGTAGATTAGATAAAAACACACTAATGCTTTTAGGTGGATGGTCTGAAAGCTGCAGTCACACACCGCTAGTGACTCTGGGGAATACACACTGGTCGCTGATAGCAGACAGAAGGTGCCGCCAACACATCAGAGGAAGGGATCAGGTTTGCTCCTTTTGTTGGAATGGATCAAAGCTAAAAGCTACCTAACCAGGTAGCCTCTATTTTTGTTCCACATTAAAAGCGTATAAATGCTGTGCAGAGCATGTGCTAAACATAGCTATGGAGGATTGTGTCCTGCTGAATAACCTCTAGAGCCTGCTGTGTCCCACCTCTTCAGCTCCACTTCTTGAACTCAGAGGTTACGTAGCCCACTGCTGCTGCACAACTGGTAACCAAGGGCGTGGATTTGTTGCTAACTTTTGATAATCAATGTAGCGTCATCTGTGTGTGTGTGTGTGTGTGTCTGTCTCTCTCTCACACACAAACGGATCCAGATGGGAACTCTGGGATCACATTCCCAACAGGAAACAATCCACCTGAGGGCGCACACACACACACACACACACACACACACACACACACACACACAGGATCAGTTTCCCTACTCTGTGGAATGTGTGTGTGTCGGGGAGAAGCAGAGTGGGAGACTGTAGGATCGTGTGTATGTGAATATGTCACTAATTCCGAGGGGAGCACTGGTAATTGGTAAGTCATCAGTACATCCATGACGACTCTGGATCATCAACTGAGCCAACATATGAACACCTTGTTTAGTGGCTCAGGGCTGTGTAACAGATCTTTTAATCAATGG
>OMKP01031840.1:0-14818 GCA_900302375.1 Bathygadus melanobranchus
TTTAGGGGCTACACCAGTCCATATCCCCGGGCTCCCTCCAGAGTTCATGCAGGCCATTGTCCATCAGATCTCCCACCAGGCCGCTGCCATGGCTGCAGCCGCAGCGGCCGGCCACCCGGTACATATGCCTCCGGGGGCCATGCCTGGAGCGCCACCACCAGCACCCACTGCTACACCCGGCACAGAGGGATCCACCCCACCTCAGCAGCCCCCTCTGCCCACACAAGCCCGGGTGGTCATCACCAGGCCCGCCTTCTCTCCACATGGCCCCCAGCCTATGGGGACGCGCGGAGCTACCATCAACTTAAGGCCAACGCTTCCCCAGAACGCAGGGCCTCAGCCAGGGCAGGTACTGTCACAGAACACACTGGAAGAGGGACCATGGAGGGTGTATATACTTCTGTCTTCTGTACTGCTTTCTTAATGTGTTTATCCCCTCTCAGCAGACCACACCCCTGGCTCAGTCTCCTCTCAGTCAGATGATCAGTGGGCTGGTTGGACAGTTCCTCCTGCCTGGACAGACGGGTGAGTGGTGCCGTACATCAGGTGTAGCCAACGCTAACATTAGGTCATGTAATTTAGCAGAGGCCTTTTCTTAACAAAGTTTCATATTATTAGAATATATTTGGAGGGAATAACCGCTCGTTCCCTCGTTGGGTGACAGTAGCTCAGGGGGTAGAGCGGTTGTCTGGCAACCGGAAGGTCGCTGGTTCGATCCCCGGCTCCGCCTAGCTAATTGTCGAGGTGTCCCTGAGCAAGACACCTAACCCTAACTGCTCCCGACGAGCTGGTTGTTACCTTGCATGGTTGACACCGCCATCGGTGTATGAATGGGTGAATGTGAGGCAAATTTAAAGCGCTTTGGATGAAAGCGCTATATAAATGCAGTCCATTTATTCCTTCTCTACCTCGTCGTCAGATTCCTCATTTTCCTCCACCACGGCTCCTCCTCCACCTCTGTCTGCCAACCTCTCTGGACAAACATCCACTGCTACCACCACCACCACCACCAGCAGTAGCAGCAGCACCTCTTCTTCCACAGGACAACGAGCAGAGGGGGTCCCTGAGGGCCATCTGGCCCAGCTCCTGGGCTCCCTGCTGGGCGACCCGGCCGGACCAGTGGGGGGTGCTGGTGGGGCACCGGCCATCAGTGTGACTTTGCCCGGCAGCTTCTTCCAGGGCGTGTCAGACTTCATCCAGGTTCGCTTTTTATCCATAGGCTAGCTAAACTTTTGCCAGAGCACTGTAGAGCGGGGAAGTGTTCCAGTATAACTAATAAACAAATTGTTATACACTCGATATGATGAACTTGATACAAAATGTGGTATTGATGGATTCTGGAGTTATGGTAAAGTAAACTAATTTATGTAATTAATCACATTTGCTTATGATGTAATAGTTGCCATTTTTATCAATGGCTTTTCAGCAGCCCTCCTCGGGATCTGGCATTGTGACGGCCCCTGCGGCCGCGGGGGTCCCCCCTGCTGAGGCCCTCCCTGCTGAGGCCCCCGGCGGTGGTGGCCCAGGGGACACCCTGAGCCCGGAACTGTTTACTGGGATCGTCCAGGGCGTGTTGTCCACCATGATGGGCTCCCTGGGGGCGCAGCAGGGCACGGGAGAGAGCATTGCACACTTCATCCAGAGGCTGTCCCAGACCAGCAACCTGTTCACACCCGGCTCCGGGGACGCCGTCGGTGAGTAGGGCCTGCTGGGAGGGACGCAAACAGAGGAGCCTTTTTTAGGGTCACCGTCGACTAGATCCTTAACAAATGTGAAACATTTGGTGCAGATAGCTCAACATCTACATCACCTGACATCTCATGGTCATTTCAGTAAGTGCTCAGCTAAGAAATCTGTCTTTTCAAATTATTTGGATTTAATTACTTCAATTAAACCTGTTCTTACAGCATACTAATGCCATTATACTATACTCTCCAAGCTCACCGTTTCCTCAAAGTATGGAAGACTCCTTATCAACATGTGGTCTGATTTTTTACTCCACTCACATGTCGATGTGGCTCAATGGTAGAGTGTGTGGCAGCATTGTTGTGCAGGAGGTCCGTGGATCGAATCTGACCTCAACCACACATATTATGATACACGGCACCAAAGCAAATGCTGTCTGCTATGATTTATGCATTTGCCCAAGCTCATCAAGCTCGCCATACCATGTAGGACCCTGTTATTGTTGCTTGCGACGACGACGACGATGACGACAATGATGATGATGATGATGATCATCATCATCATCATCATATATCAAATAATATAGCTTTGAGCTGTGTTGGAGGTGTTCTCCAAGATAGTCCTGTGTCTACACCAGCTCTCTTGTCCACCGTCTAATCATCCTCCGCTGGTGCACCTGCCAGGCTTCTTCGGTGACCTGCTGTCGCTGGTGTGCCAGAGCTTCTCCATGGTGGACATGGTGCTGCTGCTGCACGGCAACGCCCAACCACTGAGTCGCATCCAGCCCCAGCTCACCGCCTTCTTCACGGAGCACTACCTCCAAGGCCGCCCGCCCACCCACGCCAGCATCACCGTAAGGGTCCTGCTCAGGGGGGGGGGATATGTGTGTGGTCTGTTTAGTAGTTTGGTTTGAGAGTATCACGAGGCCTGTGATTTCTGTAGGTCATCATTTATTTCCATTTGTTTGACGAATCTGTTTCCATTGCGCCACCAACTTTTGCACCTCCCTCAAGTGTAAAAAAAGGGTTAGGGTTTTTTTTATTAAAATAGGTGGATGGAAACGCAGCCACTCTCTTCTTGCAGGATCGTCTGTGGCTTTACGCTTCAAAATATAAATGTACAGAAGCTGCGTGAGGCTCTTTGGGAATTGTAACAATGGGCTAAACAACCTGCCATTATTTTAGATATATATTTTGAAAAATAAGCTCTCTAAATAGCTGTGACCAGGGTCCAAAATTACCTTTTTACCTCTACCAGCCAAGCAATTGTTTTAATATATATCCCTCATATTTCCCACCAAATATTCCCACCACAATCCATCCACCATTGGCTGTTGACAGGTGTTCATTTTGGACCCTGGCTGTGACCCACATGTAATGTTTTGATTAAAATACTTCCATCATGTCCACACCATGATTTTAGTTTTTTTGTTTGTTGCAGACAGCAGCTGAGGATCTCATCAATGGCCTGGAGGAGTACATCGTGGAGAGCTTTGTAAGGTTGCTCCTTCATACTCCCTATAGTGCTACCTCTCCTGGTGTGAGGATGAACACATGTAGATCATGCAGTACCCCTACAAAATCAGCATGGCTTGGTTTGACTTGATTTAGTCATATATGCTTAGTGTGCAGACCATAAAGTCCTCCTCCCAAGTACTAGTTACCTCGCCAATATTGACTCCCAGAACGGTGAACTTTTTCAACCGGCTTTGTGTCATTGAGCGTATACAAATAAAAAAATGTATTTTTCCTCCATGTTGCCTGGACCCTTATCTAGCATCTGCGCCGAGCTGTGCCCCAGAGACACATGTACATGTGTACTTATTGTAAGTCGCTTTGGACAAAAGCATATGCCAAATGCCCGAAATGGAAATGGAAATAGACATAGAGAGCATCAGCAACAACTGCAGGGGTTTTTCACACTATTTCCCTAAATCGGATTGATAGACGTCGCTAGACCTCACTAGATGTCTGCATGTGACTGTTAGCTGATCTTCTAGATTGTGATCATTTAAAGATTTAAGACAATTAAAATCCCCTTGTTTTCATTTGTGTAAGGCTACGGTAACGGTGCGAGAAGGAGTGGATGTCGTCCAGACGAACCTGTCCTTCCTCAGACAGCAGCTCACACGCATGGCCACGCACATCCTGCGCTGTAATGGTAAGGAACTAACCCTTTGATTGGCTAGCAGCGACCAGTAGCAGCAGCAGGATTTACATTGGTAATGGCGCATTAATAAGTCAATCAAGATTTTGGTAGTTGCAGATAAAAGCCCCAAATCGGAGGCATATTGTAGCGCACTCCCATGAGTGACAGTCATGTGAACTGCTGACAACACGATCTGAGAGGCAGAGACGACTGTCTCTGCTGTTCATCACCATTGCCATTGCCGGTCGCAACAACCAATGAGAGCGCAACACATGGGCGAGAGGAGAACAAGGATTTGTTTTGTCAAAATGTATTTCCCTCCAACTCTCTCTGCAGAACAGACACTCCTTGCTGGGCGCGTCTCTCCAACTATTCTCACCTTTTCCTCCTTGTTTTTTTCTTTGTTTGTTGTTTGTTCTACAAAGCAGCATACAAACAACTTGGACCACTAGCTTTTTGTGCTTTTTGGAATCTTCTGTTCTTGCGTGTTTTCATGAGTTTATAACATAGTTTGGAGACAAGACAGACTCGTCGGGGGTTCCTCCTTATAGTGCTGGCCGATATATCGTGAATGTCAATTCGATCGATATTTGAATAATGTTCGATATGGAAAGGGTAACATGGACAACTTCACACAATACTCTTGCTTTTCATTTTCCGCGGCAGCAACTCCTCCCTGTCACAGCCGTTGAGTAGCTCTTGTAGACGCTATGTACCACTTTTCAACACAAAGAAACCATTGCCTGTTTGTAGAAAAGAAATACTCCAGTTTGATTTCAAAATGAGCTATTACATTGGCGGCCCATTTCAGATAAATGAAGTAATAAACTATGAGCTCTGGTTAAAACGTGTGATAACGTGGTTTTGGCAAAGGTACAACATACATCTATGCTAGATACCCCTTTAACTAACTAAATGAATACATAGAATTGCTTATTTTCGTTTTGCAATGAGGCACCAGCTTTTTTCAGTGTTAACTTGTAAATATAGTAGTATTATCATTTTCAGCATAGACTGATGTTGGCATTCTGACTGACTGTGTGTGTGTGTGTGTCCTTCCTGGCTGCAGACCACACCTTTGGGCCTCGCCTGCTGCTGCTCTGCACACAGAGCCTGTTTGAGTGTCTGGCCCTCAACCTGTACTGCCTCAACGGGGAGCAGAGAGCGCTGACCGCAGTCATCAACCACCGCATTGTTAGTAGTCACCTAGTCTCACAAATCACACTTTAGATTAACATCTTAAATTAGATTAACATCTACGGTCTGATGGCGGACAAGCTCAAATCTATGTGAACTGGGCATTTCACTTTCATTCGCTTCAAATTAGTTTCGACCAATCATGTTCCTGGGGGCGGGGATCTGTAGGCAGGCATTACATGGAATGGGTGTCCACTGGAAACATTACCAGCAGAACCGCAACAAACATGATATGGCTGACCAGCGATTGGAAGGGACAAATAAAAGGTTATGTATCTGTAGATTATGCTGTCATGGCTTTGATATTTAATAAACAAACAAAACAAACTACTAAGGAAAAACGAGGACGTGAAACCAGACTACGCTCTCGCTTTAGAAGAGTTAACGAAACCTGTTGGCATAAGAGATGTTGCCCTGCATGTGCACCGATTACAAGACTCTTCTACAGCACTATCACCTTAGTGCTGCCACAGCTGATCGTATTGGAAGGCTAATAAAAAATATGGAAGTGCACACACAATTTAAAAGTTCCCATTGTCGGTATCCCTCTTTGGTCAACAGGGAACACAAACTCTGCCAGCACTGTTAAAGTAATCTTTTCCTGTAGCCGGTCTGAAGACAAGGTAAAACCTCCCATGTAGTAGACCACTGTAGAAATACATTTGTTAAAATAGTCTTCTGAATCCTCCACCTAGCCACTCTCAAAGGAGTTTCTCTGTCTGGACGAATATCTCCATAACAAAACAGGGAACACTGCATAACCCTGCCCCTCGCAGTTGCTGGTTTCCAGGGGTCACCAAATCCTCTCACGCACACACAAAAACAAATCTAAAAAAGATATTTGATTGACGATAGATTTATTATTTTTTTCGAATATTTCCTGTACGAGTCAAATATTTGACTTTATTATATTGATTTTAGAAAAGCAAACATGCCACCTAACCCTAACAGCATTGATTTTAGATATTTAAATGCTTCTGAATAGTTGATTGGATGCTCCGTAACTTGTTTGTTTGTTTTACTTTGTTTTAAGCCACGTCTCTGTCCATGTCTGTACAGAGAACGATGTCAGCAGAGGTCAACCCCAGCCTGGTCAACTGGCTGACCAGTATGATGTCCATGCGGCTCCACGTCATCTTGGAGCATAACCCTGTGACAGAGGATCAAATCCAGCACTATGTCATCTGCACACAGCAGGTAAAACACCAGGGGCCGGATTCACTAATGTATCTTAAGAACAAAACTTTTTTTTCTTAAGATTGGACTTGCTAAAAACTGCTATTCACCAAAATATATCTTAAGAATGATAGTATCTTTCTTCTTAGATCACTTCTTAAGAAAAAAAAAGTAAGATTAAATGGGATTTGTGCACAAACAAAGATCACTGGGAGAACGTCATGGCTACTGGTGGAGTAGCCCACAGCTGGGCTAAAACAAATCACAACATAAACACAGGATCTTTGGGAGAGCTGAATTCTTTTTTTTTCTAAATGCTTTCTAAATAATATAATTTGTATATGTATTTCTTTATTTGGTGTTCGTATTCTAAATGAACTTTAATACATATATTTTACAATTGCAGTCATACAACCATCCTTGTATTTTTTTCTTTTTGGTCAGAATGACTCGACCCAGACAACAGAAGTGTCCGAGGCTGAGCAACAGCAGTCCCAAAGCCACGTCCAGGTGGGCTCTCTTGGTTGTCCTCTACTTTAAGGCTCCCACCCACGACGTGACTTGCAGCAGTGTTCCCCAGAATGGGCGGTGCAGGGAGATGGGATGGAAGGGGTCATTTAATGTGTCTTCGTGAGGGGAAAAGGTCAATCACACGCTGTATAAAAACAAAGCACAGGCAGAACGCACAATTAGAAACGTGCTGCACACAAGAGCAGTAACTAAACAGTGACAATCTTTTTTTAATTTTTTTTATTAGTTTTTGGGTTATACAAAAAACTATTGGAGATACAGTTTCATATATTTTAACAAAATCCCAACCCACTAGTAACCCTACCCTATTGCACCATCACATCTTTACACAGGTTCAATGGCAAGTATGATAAACAATTTCTAAACATATAAACACTTTTTACAAATGAGGTAACAAACAGAAAGAAAATAAAAAGGAAAGGGGTACAAAAACAAAGAAGGGGGGGGGTGGGGGGTTAAGTGCCAATCTATCGCCGTCCTGCATGAACTTCAACACTTGAACATGAACTATGTGAGCCAGCGTGAACCCAAAAGGACATACTCCCGGCCCTTGCGATTTGTCCTGCTGTCGCGTACCTATTACATCTACATTTTTATCTTGCGTTTGGCAGACGGTTTTGTCTAAAGCGACTTACACTAAGTACATTTGTTAACAGCCAGGTAGCCAGGATAAGATGCTGCACAAGTACTATTTTAAGTGCGGGGACATATGAACATACAAGATGCTACACAAGCCGAGTGGGTGAACTGCATGTCCACAATGTTGTGGCAAAGCGGAGACTATAAATGCCATAGCTGTACATGGGCTGTCCGCACACTGGATGTGGCTCACCTGTTGGCGCATTTAAGTTATATAGAAAATAATCAAGAATAAACGCTTTGCTCTACAAGTTGACGAGTGACAAATGATAGCAACAAGCAAAGTTTTAATAGCTTATGTTTGTGTTGGTTGTGTTATGTTGTTATGGTTGTGTGATACATTGAGGACAATATGTGTCCAAGAACTTGCTGCTCTGTAAATATGTTCCAATGCGGACAGCAGGCTATTTTTTGGATTCATCACTTTGCTGAGCAAGGGGTTCATTCATTTAATTTGAAGGAACGCCCAACCTCGTGACTCGTTGCCATAGAGGGGACTTCACCCGGCATGCTGCATGACGTAATGTGCCGACCAATAGTTTAGCAGTACAGTATCCAAATACAGAATGTTTTAAGCTGTGGGTGATTCTTGTGTGTTTTAAACTTGCCGTGGCTCAAGAATGCAACGCCCATTCAAATGAATGCACCCACAGCCAGATGCGATGTCTTCACTAGTTGCTGCTTGTGGGAGTTTACAACGTTGTCGATGGAAGTGCTTAAAACCAGGAATTGTATATTTATGTGAATATATGTGTTTTGTTTTAAATTAGTCCTCTCAGACACTGTAAGAAACGTTGGTTGTGCTACTGTTTTCTTTTCTTAAATCACTTGTAAACAACAACCACAGTTGCTCTCTACCCCTCCTGCAGCAGCAGGAGGAGGGCATGTCGCCAGGTTCAGCCCCCGCGGCTGAGGAGGCCATGGCTGAGGGGGCCGAGGGCAGCCGAGACGCCCCAGTGGCCACCGAGGAGAGGGCTCCGTCCCGCAGGGTGCTGGTAGTGGGAGGTGACACCCCAGTCCCTGTCCTGGCAGGACGGGACCGACCTGGGGCGGATGTGGAGCCCTGGGCTGCTGGTGTGCCACCGGTGAGAACGGCTATTCTCTTGCTGATTGATAATCTATGTTTGATAATTTAATCTATAGTGATTTGCTGGTGTATTATTATTAATAATAATCTATAGTGATTTGCTGGTGTATTATTATTAATAATAATCTATAGTGATTTGCTGGTGTATTATTATTAATAATAATCTATAGTGATTTGATGGTGTATTATTATTAATAATAATCTATAGTGATTTGATGGTGTATTATTTATGATAATTTATAGTGATTTCATGATGTATTTCTAATTTAAAAAAAACTACAAACATTTCAGACCTATACATACTAAAAATTGTTGGGGACCACTGCTCTAGTGTATTAAAAATAAAAAATCCCAAGTCATAAAAGCACTGACACTTTAAAGATGTATTAGTGCTACATGTTTGACCACTGCATAGTCAAGGTAGAGAGAGAAAGGAAAATGTAATTTTTGTTTGTTTGTGCGGCAGTGTTTCAGAGCACTTGGTACCGGAGTGACGCCGGCCGCTTACTGTCAAACTCAGCTGTTTTTCCCTTTTTTCCACACTAATTGACAAGCGAAGACTCTTGATCGCTAACGACACAGGAATACCACGTGATGGCATTAAATTATTCATACATAAGGAATTTCTTTTTCATCATTCATCTACATAAAAATTTTATCAATTGCACCTTTTCACAAACTTCAATGACAAGCCATCTACTTCTTTAATGACACTATTGTCGGTTGTCTGTGTAACAATGCTGTGGTTTTCTGTTTAGGAATGGGTGCCCATCATCAGGCATGACATGCTGTCTCAGAGGAAGATTAAAGCCCAGCCACCGTTGTCTGATGCCTACCTCCATGGGATGCCCGCCAAGAGGAGGAAGGTGAGGGTCCTCCCAGCCTCAACATCATTACATCTTGCTTAAAAAGAGTGAAGCCAGAGTGCCATACAATACCCTGTAGTACACCAAACAGATTACACCACCACTAGTCATTTACTGTGGTTCTGTGAAGCTAGAGCACATTACACACAGGCCAGCACTGCAGCATCTTAGTTGTATTGTGTGTGTGTGTGAGAGAGAAATCTCAATCTATCAAAGTTGCCATGGTCCCCCCCTCCGTTAAATCAAATATTAGATTTTTATAGGGCTGCCACCATTTGTCGATGTAATCAATGACAATGTTTGTAAAGTGTAAAGGTTTGCCAGACTGAAAACTTCAAAAGTATGGGAATACTTTAAATTAGCAGACAACAAAAATGCATTTCACATTTCACAGCAGCACCGCTATGCGCCTACACCTGAGAAGAAAGCATGCAGGTGCTATTCTGGAATCAATTAATTTTTAACTTAATAACTTCATATCAAGCAGATTTTCAAGTGTTCCAGCAGAGTAACCAACTATGGTTTGTCGTTATTTATTGTGATTACGGTTAGACGTCCCAGGGAGAAGGGCCCCATCTGTCCCTGTCTGACGCGGTGAGCCGAGCCGCCCGCTCCACCGGGGCCCGGCCTATCACCTCTCCACACAGCCTGCAGGGAGAGCTGGAGATGCCAGAGCTACAGGAGGCGTACACAGAACAGGTAACGCCGGGGCCACACTACACAGTCCTATGTGTGTGTGAGTGAAAGAAAGACTGTAGATCCCAGTCGGCATGGTCTAGATTCAACCAAACTTGTTTGATATTATCGGTGGTCTTGACATGATCGCTTGGTGCGTGCGGCAAATCAGCGGTCTTCAACAGCCAAAGAAAAGTGTGTGGAAGCCGAAGTAAAGAAACAATGGTGTCAAGTCATTATGGGAGAACGTGAGCTGGTGTAGCACTGAACTGCGCTCATCTGTTATGTCTTTACATTTGTGTTCCCCCAAGACTTAAGTGTGTGCAAAAATGAGAATGTAAATGTGCACTGCTCAATCGTTTCAGATTGAGTATTTATTGTGTATTGTAGACTTGCAGCAGGAGGACTTGACCCTCTGCTCGTTTCCTTAGGTAAAATGTGACATCAAGGAGAGAGTGAAGGAAGACCCGGACTACAGCTCACAGCGCTTTCCCAACACAAACCGAGCGTTTTCATTGGAAGATTGATGCTGTGGATCATCCATGCGTCTTCATTAACCCCACATATTCTGACAACTCCTCGGATCGACCAGAGATCTCGCCAAAAAGAAACTGAAAAGTTTATCGGAACGCTAATTGTTTAGCTTAATGTTAGCGGTGGGTTGATTCTTTAATCCAGTGTTTTTGAAAACTGTCATTCCATCCTTGTGTGGCAAATGTTCATTGTATATGTTTAAGATTAAATTGTAAATTAGCACAAATTGTACATGGTAACTATGACACTGTCATACTGTTAGGTGTGGCAATTCTGTTTGTGGATGTCAAGCAATGGGTGTTGCTTGCCATAGAACATGTATTGCTTTAAGGCTTGTTAACTTGACCATATCTTGATGCATAGCATCACAACTTATTTGTATTTTTTAGTAAGTTAAAAGATGACATTCATGTTGGTGTCCATTTTAATTGAGTATATGCAGAAATGTTTTTGGAGAGGGACATTCAAAATGCACAACTTTAGCATGATGTAACTGTACAGCACCCGTCTATAATGCTAATTATCATCTAACACATTTTATTTTCAACTAGCACAGCAGCATCTTCAAGTTATTTTATTTTTTTTTAATCAACCACGAAAGCTTAGTCTGCACTTGTGAGAAGTGCTCTAAAAATAAAATTCTTCTAAAATCATCGTTTCATTGTATGGACACATCCCTTCTAAAGACATTAACACTGCATCTGGTCTTGCAATGATAAATTATTAAACATATTGCCACATATTACTATTATAAACCATTGCGACACACTGTACACTGATCAGTTAAACACATTTTATTCACACAACCAGGATTAACATAGGTCTCAGTGGCTGACTGATTACATTAGAGGAGGATGTTGTTCTGGTAATATGGCATGCTTTGAAGCACAAACAACTACCAGGAGAACAGATTTGTGTGAACATTTAAATACAATGAAATAATGGTCATATTCCCATCT
Organism: Bathygadus melanobranchus; assembly: GCA_900302375.1. Lineage (NCBI taxonomy): Eukaryota > Metazoa > Chordata > Actinopteri > Gadiformes > Macrouridae > Bathygadus > Bathygadus melanobranchus. The sequence continues at coordinate 11,499 of OMKP01031840.1, forward strand.
TCGTTTCACAAATAACCTCACTGAGTACGTATCTGGAATCACATGCTGCTGAGCGTAGGTCAAGCCTAGTCTTGGAGGAAGACCTTCCCCCACACGGTCATCATCAGGGGACTCGGCTCTCCACTTTGAAACAAAAGGTACGACAGATCAAAATAAGCTTCAGAAGTCTTAGAGGAGCCCTATTTTATGACGTGTGTTGTAAAGACTTCAAGGTGTTGACTTGGCCTCCAAATTCCCCAGATTCCCCTCAATCTAATCAAGAATCTGTGGGATGTGCTGGAACAAAAAGTCCGATCCATGAAGGCCCCACCTCGACACTGACAGGACTTAAAGGATCTGCTGCTAAAGTCTTGGTGCCAGATACCACAGGACACCTTCAAAGGTCTTTTAGAGTTCATGCCTTGAGGGGTCAGAGCTGTTTGGGCGGCACGACGGACACCTACACAATATTAGGCAGGTGGTTTTAATGTTGTGGCTGATCGGTGTATATTAAAGAGACAACTAAATGTGTGTGTGCATATTGCAGTGAAAGGTAATGGCTGTGTTCTTAGTTTGCATACAATCACTCACTATGGAGAACATTCCTATTGTCAGAACTGGACGGCACATGTAGTGGCAGACACAGTAATGCAGCCGCTATTGGTTTCTGTGTAGACGAGTTAACTCAAAACTCAACTAAGTTTTATAATAAGACCTGCTGTAATCATTTAAGCCATCAAATGTAATCTATATCAAAAATTACATTTCAAAACATGTATAACCATATACCAGATATTTTCTCCTTCTTTCATTTCCAAATCTTGCTTTTCTTCTGCTCTGTCACTTCACAACTGTTGAATCGTACCTACAGCAGCTCCAACTCTACATCTTACCATGGCTGCCGCCAGCCCACTTGTCTCCTCCTGCGGGTCAGGGTCGTCCTCCTCGTCGACGGGAGGTGAAGAAGAGCGGCAGGAGGTTGAGGGCGGGACGATGATCCTGCAACCCGAGGGCCATCAGGGCCCCCGCCAGCAGAGAGCTGACCCCGGGCAGCAGAGGGGGCCGAGCCTCCATCACCTGGATGGGGAACATTTCACCATCAACTACGCCATGAATACATCCAAACATTTAGGGAGAGTGCCTAAAGGCTGGGGCATACTCCACAAGAACAGAACAGAGAACTTTGTTCTCGCTCCCAGGGCTGCGAGAACAAGAACAAAGTTCGTTCTGGCCAGGACATTTCATACTTCGCGAGAACTCTCCTGGGAAGTCCTCAAAGGGCCTGCCCACAGCAGCACACGGCACACGCACTAAGCGGACGCGCAACCACTCCCACTTCAAATTGACCAATCACAGAGAAAGAAGTTCGGCCAGGATGATGTGTCGAGAACAAGCTGCGAGAACTCCCGAAACAGGGCTGCGAGACAAAAATGACGTCATTCTGTTCTCGCAGCCCTGGGAGCGAGAACAAAGTTATCTGTTCTTGTGGAGTATGCAATAGCCTTACATTTACATTTAGAGCATTTGGCGCTTTTATCCAAAGCGACTTAAAAAAAAAAATTTGTCGAAAAACAATTCCTGGTTGCCAGGTCGATAGAGCAAGTTTACAAACTTACAGTTGCTAGGTTGGCTCCTTACTGTACAACAGCAGGTAGCCAGGATAAGATGCTACACAAGCTAAGTTATATTTCAAGTGCCGGGACATACCAGCGTACAAGATCCTACAAAGAGCCAAGGCATACAAATATGGAAGTGTTAAGGATCCAGGAGGGGTGGGGTTAAAGTTAAAGTTAAAGTTGATCGGGTAGGGGGGAGAGGGTTGGGGAGGAAAGGTGGGCAGGAGGTGAAGCTATTCAGAGTCCAGGTGGACTTTGTGGAAGCAGGTCAGTGATTCTGCTGTCCTGACCGCTGTCGGGAGGTCGTTCCACCATTGTGGTGCAAGGACAGAGAAGAGTTGTGATTTGGTGGAGCGACGTTTGTTTGTATAAACAAGTGTATAAGTATAAGTATAAAAAAGGTTTCAAAACACAGCTGACCTTGGTCTAATATAGTCTGGCTGACAGGATGTAGGCTGTGGGGTTAAGCATGCTATTGCCGGCATCCTCCTCCCCTTCCACTATCTGCGTTGCTACATGAAACAACGGCAACCTCCGAGCTAGCAACCGACATGCTGAAACAGGCACGTTGTGTTTGTCTTTTCATCAGTAAAAGTCGTATCACGTGCGTCTTTTACTGGTTTGTGTGGTGTTTTCTTTTGAGGGGATTTATCCATTTGAATGCCAGGGCTCGCCTCCCCATGTGCAAATGTTCCACCAAAACAAGTTCCTATCGACATTATTTAGCAAAGGCACCGTCGCTGCATCTTGGGCTTGGCGCCGCCTGAGATGATTGTGATTGGTTTAAAGAAATACCAACAAGGTAAGTGTGTTTTTTTCCCTTATCCCAGACTGATAATGGGTTCAGCCAGACATTTCTCCAGAGCTAAAACTAAGTGTGGAGGTCTAATATAAAGCATCTTTTGAGCACAGCACTGCTCAACAAATGACATAATCTGCACTCTGTCAGGTCATTTTTACTATATTATTGGTTGAGTTGCGATGGTTACTCCAATACTGATAGTGTGCTTTGTTCTCAGTCTCGCTTGGTCAGCTTAAGTAATAACTAAGTAAAAACGTTGTTTCTATTACATTTGATACTTAAACCTGCACTATGTAACGTTTCTACTGCTTTGCTACTCTGATTTTCTCCATTAAAAAATATCTGAACTAGAAAGTTTCTCAAGAATATATCCATGAGTCGATCCAACTAGGGAATCTGTCTTCTTTTAATTTTATGTTTGCCTTTATATGGCAGCAATCTGGTCAAAGTAGGTTAGTATTCACATTATCTTTAATGTGATGTGCAATGTTATTTCAACAATCTCACAGATGGGATAATGATGGCAACATACCTTTTCAACCTTGTGACAGCAAATGAGTCCGTTGTGCCCAACGTAGAAAGTGGAGAATGCATCATATGACCTGCATTTTAATAATAGGAACAATTGTAAACCAGTATACACAATACAGTTTTATTGGGTACACTGGTAAAGCCAGTGGGCAAGATGATGGCATCAAATATCAGTGCACCATATGGGTGTAAAAATAGACGCCGTCAACAGTCTTAAGTTGGAGTAATGTAAAGTAATGCATTTAGTAATGAATCTAGTTAGAAAGTAATGTAAAGTAATGCATTTAGTAATGAATCTAGTTGTAAAGTAATGTAAAGTAATGCATCTAGTAATTAATGTAGTTGTAAAGTCATGCGTCAAGTAATGCCTCTAGTTGTAAAGCCATGCATTG
>OMKP01031840.1:14838-26070 GCA_900302375.1 Bathygadus melanobranchus
TACAGTTTTATTGGGTACACTGGTAAAGCCAGTGGGCAAGATGATGGCATCAAATATCAGTGCACCATATGGGTGTAAAAATAGACGCCGTCAACAGTCTTAAGTTGGAGTAATGTAAAGTAATGCATTTAGTAATGAATCTAGTTAGAAAGTAATGTAAAGTAATGCATTTAGTAATGAATCTAGTTAGAAAGTAATGTAAAGTAATGCATTTAGTAATGAATCTAGTTGTAAAGTAATGTAAAGTAATGCATTTAGTAATGAATCTAGTTGGAAAGTAATGTAAAGTAATGCATTTAGTAATGAATCTAGTTAGAAAGTAATGTAAAGTAATGCATTTAGTAATGAATCTAGTTAGAAAGTAATGTAAAGTAATGCATTTAGTAATGAATCTAGCTGTAAAGTAATGTAAAGTAATGCACCTAGTAATTAATCTAGTTGTAAAGTCATGCGTCAAGTAATGCATCTAGTTGTAAAGTAATGTAAAGTCATGCGTCAAGTAATGCCTCTAGTTGTAAAGCCATGCATTGTGGAGTGTGTGTGGTTGGTGGCTGGTTTAAGCAGCCTCACTTGGCCATGGTTGAAGTCTGGTGGCTGGGTGGGGCTGCACACCTGTGATGCATTGACTAATCAGTGCACACAGGTTAAACCAGCCATCACCACGCACACACGAGAGCGCACTAGTATGCTAGCATGTACCACCTGCTCTGTCATTATTCAACAACAAACGCAATAAACCGGATTATTCAACACATTACTGTCCTATCCTGGTTTTGGAGGAACCCAGCAGAAGCCAGCCTTTTATTGGCATGTGGCAGGACTGTTACATGCATCTAGTTGTAAAGTAATGTAAAGTGATGCATCTAGTAATGCCTCTAGTTGTAAAGTCATGCATCTATTAATGCCTCAAGACCCATCTTTAGTGTTATGAGCGACACCTGTGTTTGTCCAAGGATGACGCCTCTGTGAAAAGGCTATTTTCAGGTTTTTAAAATTTCATAACCCAGGTCATACCAACCTGTAGAGCTGGGACTTGTCCCTCCGGTAAAAGCGAAGAAACAGGCTGTGGAGAGGCAGTCCTTTGATCCTCCAGCGAGCCTTGATGGTTCCATCCTCTGCGTGCTTGGTCAGCTTCAGCACCTCAAGCCGAGCGTCCGCATAGTAAACAAGGCACAGCATCCGCCACAGGATGAGCACCAGCTGGTACGTTATGCGACCTCTGCAGTAACACACAAAGATGAAAGTCTTTGTTCTTTATTTACAACACTAGGACGTTCCCAATACGATCGGACATTATTATAGATGGACTGAATTCATTAGAATTAGGAAAATATGGGCTAAAAGAGCTCAACACTAACTGTTAATCGTGGTTGCCAGGCATCAGCTTTTGGTTGCCTAAACTGAAAATATGGTTGCCATTTTTGTCACATATCGAAGTGTATGTTGAGTTCTGGTTCCAATTGTAACAGCAATATTTAAATATCACTAATGCAACAAATGTACTCATTTTGGGATGCACGTTTTGCTATTTGCAGTCAGTTTTTTTATGTTAAAAAGTTGTGGCCATTGATGGCAACCAAAGAATTGGTTGACAATTTCTCAAAATAGTTGCCAATGGCAACCTGGCAGCAATTGCTGTCGAGCCCTGGCTAAAATTATGCTTGTATTTGTCATACACTACATCAATGATCACTCCATATCGCCAAACACTAGGATCTGTTCTTTACTCCCTAAACGAAAACTGGGCAGGCACTCTAAATTTGAACATCTTAAATTAATGCTTCAGAAAAGTGCAGTGTGGGATTTAGCGGCAACTGGAGGTGAAGTTTCAGATTGCAACCAACTGAATAACCAATAACCAAGCATAAGAGAACTATGGTGGCAGTCAGGTGCCAGTAGCTACTTTCAATGATGTCATTGTCTACGATCCCATCGAGTAGCCAGAATGTGTCGTTATGAGTTTATTTTACATAGATAGTTTAATTGAACGTAGTCATAAATGTAATATATGCATATCGAATATTAGTTAGTTGTTCCGCATTGTTAGCATTTTATTGCTAACGTAGCTATCTGCTTTGCATGAGAGCCAGTGTTCGGTTTGTCCATTCTGAGCTACTGTAGAAACACAGCGGAGCAATATGGCGGCGTCCGTGGAAGGCGACCCACTCCCTATGTAGATATGACTAACGAAAGCTAACGAAACTACGATTCTTAGTTGGTGATTATACGCGAATGAAAACAGATGAATATTATATTCGAGTCCGATCCGCTAGATGGAACTAAATTCTAACCTTTAAATTGCTATATACCTATGCTAGAGAGCATGTTCAACTGGAACTCAATGAGCCTTGTGTGAATATTTCTGCTTCATTAATAACTGGTGTCGTCTCGTTTCTTTATGCTATATGTTTTCGCGCACCCACATTCAACACCTGTCAGTTTACTTAATATCCAGTGGAAATAAAACAATTTTGTGTAAGTAATTAACATGTTAATATCAAGAATATTATAATAAATACTGATTAATCTAATTGCATATTGAAATAAAGCCTGACATTCAAATCTGAACTGGATCATTAATGAACATAATAATAATAAGTAATAGGTAGGTTAATGTACCTGGTGTGGGCGTTGATAAGTCCATTAATGAATTCTACGTCAATGGAGTACATGCTGAAGTCATGGTTCCTCTGGAAGAAGTTTGGAAGCTGCAACACAAATGAACTCAATATTACATTTTACGGAATAGCTGCCACATAGAATACCAACACTGTCATACTCAATTGAATAATATGGGCTAAACTATTGGTTCTGAACTATTGGCTCTAAACTAGTTTAGTGTACAATCAACGACCTAGGCATTGCTTTTTTGTCCAATGTGCAATCTATTCAGCTGTTGATACATTTAACTATGGCTGCACGATTATTACAATTAATAATTGTGATTATTTTGCCCGATAGAGATTTTGTTAATTCATTAAGATGTACAGATTATTGATTCAATATATATTCTGTGGCATCTACAGCAAATAAAAAACAATAATAAAATGCATTAAAAAATATGCATTATTTCATATAGCGCTTTTATCCAAAGCGCTTTACATTGCCTCACATTAACCCATTCATACACCGACGGTGGTGTCAACCATGAAAGGCAACAACCAGCTCGTCAGGAGCAGTTAGGGTTGGGTGTCTTGCTCAGGGACACCTTGACACTTAGCTAGGGGGAGCCAGGGATCGAACCAGCAACCTTCCGGTTGCCAGACAACAGTCTCTCCTGAGTTAGTGCTACAATTGCTGAGTTGTAGCAGTTTGTAATGTGATTTTATTGTAACAAGATCTTCCAATATACATTTTTTTAAATAAATGAATTGCAACCTTTCACGCTTAGTTAATTGCAGAGGCCAAATACGATTAATATGCAATTAATTGTGCAGCCCTACATTTTACATTATGTGTTCAGGTGTCTTCATGTATTCAGGCCAAAAACTGATTTTATGCTAAAATTGTTATCATAGCGACGGCAACACCAACACGTGTGTGCCTTGTATTCTTACCTCTATTCTAAGTCTTTCATACATCAAGGCCAACTTCTCCTCCTCCTCACCCCCTCCTACATCAGCATTCCCACCCTCCGCATGTTTACACAGGAAAGTGGACAGTGACAGAGGGTGGTCCAGTGGCTTCCTCTCAAGTTCAACAGCAGGCCTACATTTCACCCTGGTGGAGGCGGCTGTGGCAGAGGCAGCCACAGCTGCAGGTTCCCTTCCCGGGCAGTGGAAGCAGTAAAACACAGATCCGTGCACAAAGGGTGCCGGACACCTTTCCACCCGGAACAGGTGCCTAAAGGTGCTGTGCTCCCGCTCATCGTCTGCCTTGTCCTCGCCAACAAAATCCACCGCCCTCATCACGCTGATGTCATCCTCCCGGCTGCCGTCCACCGTGGTCAGAGTGAAGGGGAGCTCCGTGGGTCTGGGGGCTACCAAAGTCAGGAGCTCCCCCAGCTTGGCCTCTCCAAACAGAGGGATCTCCACCAGTGTGGGCTGGCTGCCGGGCTCCCGTGCCCCCACCAGCACGCAGACGCTGAGCGAGTCTTCCCATTCCTCCTCAAGGCAGCTGGCCTTGTGCAGCTGACCGGCAGGGCGGAAAGTGTGAGAGAGGACCTGCTGCTTGGCAGCAGTCTGATACCTCAGACCGTGTGGGGGAGAGAGAGCCCACGACGCGCTGTTCAGGGGTCGGGTCTGGCCAACCCACTGCCAGACCACAGCCTGGGGAGAATCCAAACATGGTGGCTATAAGGTTGATTTGAAAATGCAGTTTTCAATTTGTTGTCAACATAAAACTGTAAAATGTACGAGTTATCGTAAATCATACAGTCTGTAAAGCCAAGCACAACTATAAGAATATAAAAACAATTTTAAAAAGCGCATGCCTACCTGTGTAAGACTGCACTGCCAATTCTTGATGGGCTGTCGGTTGCCATGGCTCCTGACACATCCCACCCAGAAAGCGGTACCCCCTCTGCACACAGCCATTCAGGACAGGGGCAGAGGCTTCCTCAATTACCAATTGTCCATCACCCCCACACAAAGTAACCACACCAGTTATGAGATGACTGTAGTTCTTGTTGATGTCGTCTTGATACAACTACTGGCAATGCATCAATCAGATTGGACGTAGAGACCTGGGAAGTCATAAATAATAAGTCATAAAATAAAGGGGGACTCAAAGAGAGTGTGAACATTGAAAACACAAAACAGAGAACACATCAATACAGTGGTCAATTATATACTCATAATATACTCTGCAACTGCTTTTCATTTTGTAATTTTTCACATCTCTTTGTAGGTTTGGTTTCTCCTGCAAGATTAAGTCTGCTAAATCCCGCTGCATGCATTCTTTAAAACTAGCTCCTCATTTTTGTAGGCCTGAAATATATATATGTATTGTAATATTATTGAATAGTAATCTAATTGTGTGACTTGCTTTGCTGAATTGCACGAAAATTCAGTTGTCCAGTGTTGTGCTTATATTGATTATTATATATAATGCATCGGTTTCCATCGAACTATAGCATTGCAGTCGAGGTTTTACACAGTCACAAATTATGCCAGTAGCACATGACAAGCAGAAGGTGAATGGCAACGCAAGACCACAAGCTCATAATCATTGCCTGGGACAAAACACACAGCGAACAGCACGACACTAGCACGGTTTTCACACATGATAATAAAAATCAATTTTGTGATCTCCGATAAGTAAAAAGAAGAGGGTATAATCATTCAAACTGGATTCACTTTACATTGGCAATGCACCAGTAGTTTCACTTGGTTGACCATGACAACACGGTGTGATGCAGCTTTGAGATGGAACACATGCAAAATAAGTCAGCATTAACATTAGTAAGTATTGACATTAAATGATGAATGAATTAGACAAATAAAATGCAACTCTTCCCAAAACTCAATTAAATTAACCGATTCCTCAAATGGATTGATCGACTAAAAATATACATGACGCTGCACTGCATAGTTCTGGAAAAACCTCGCAAAATATTATGAGTGACAGTAAACCCTCCAGAAATAGCTCAGCGTAAGAATGACAGGCTATTTACATTCACATGTTGTTAGCAGACCCACGTTAATAAAGGCTAAGCTAGCTTAAGTTCCCTACAAAAGCTAAGCAATGTATACAACGTAATGTCACCTTCATCATTTAGCTAGCTGACGATGCTTCAATTAAGGCAATTATTACATGAAACACGGCTAAGATTGTATATCTATGTCTATGTATACCCACATTAAGTTCACAGATGTCATTCCATTCCTCAATGCCCTTGTCCAGGTCCGCACGCCTCACGTTAGTGCAGCGTAGGAGCGCTTCCACAAATACCGCCCGACTGAAACACAACCAACTTGAAAGGCTATCCAAAATATGCTGAATTATTTTGACGGAAATGTAAACATGGGCTTTCTTGTGACCTTAAAAATATCCTTCTCCTTTGAGTACTTCTGGGAGTGACTCCCTTTTAAGAACAAAAATGTAAAGCATTCGCTGGGGTTATATACCCGTAACCAGAAAGCACCATGACAATGTTCTCAAAATCGGCTTGTTTTACTTAAATCTAAAACGTATTCTAAATGAACATGACCAAAGGCAGTCTTGCTAGTTCGCTCATGTATAGCTCATTAGTTCCATGCTAGATATCGATTTGGTATTATAGACAAATTAGCCCTCTGGGTGGCGCTGTACGCTTTACGGGAGTATGAATGAAGCGACCAATGAAAGCGGCCGCTTGTACAGCGTCATCAGCCAAAGGGGAAACCAGGCCGCATGACATGTGTGGCTACTGAGCTGCTCCTCACTGTCTGAAAACACAAAATAGTTTGTCACGCGAAGAAACTACAATGCCCAAAAAAGCGAAAGAAGAGCCAATGTGGGAAGGTGACGAAGTTTCACCAGCAGCAGGTAAACAAGATTGACGACTAAAATCCCATGTGTAGCGTCAATCCAAGTATGCTAACAGAGTTCAGTTTTTTTTAAAGGTAATGCTAATCGCTAGCAAGTATCTCGTTCATAAGATTTGTTTATTACAATGGAGCAATTCTGACAGTGTCATCTGAGGTGGAATATAATATTTATGAATGAACTGGCGTATAGAGCCATCTCAACTAGCATATGCATTTGCCTATTCAGGAGGAGGTGATGCAATGCCATTGTATTTATCCATTGTATTGTAATGTGTGTATGACAGTTTCATCTGAAGCTGACTATGAAATTACTCCCGAAACAGATATTCTTACTTTGAGTTAGTAAATTTAGACTTAAGTTCGAACTGGACAATAGGTGTGTGTATGTATCATTTAAGAGTTTAGTGTTTAGACTGAACTAGTTGTGGGTGGTAATTACTGTGTTATCTGCGCCGCCATCGGTAATAACTAAGCTTACGCTTGGGTTTGGTAATTTAGCCCCAGAGAAAGCCGTGAAGAAAGGGAAGAAAGACAAAAAGGGGAAAAAAAGTGTAAGTTCAAAAACCTCTACTAATCTGTATTTACTCATTATTTTTGGTGTAGACTGCCATGCACTGTGTGTCATCTCGATTTGAATGTGCTTCATACAGTTCTTTGAGGACCTTGCCACTGATGGCCAAGTGGAAGCAGATGAGCCGGCTGTGAAAGAAACACATGGAAAGCAGGTAATGCCAACCAACAACTGAGAGACACAGCTCCGATGATGGGCCGCCGGTGAGCGTCTGTGGCCCTAATTTTTGTGGTATATTCGGCATTTTGGCACTACTTGGCCCTTGTCGGCAGCTTTTCTGGCCAATTGAGCATGTTGAATCGGCGACGGAGGCCGTCTGTGAGAGAATCTCACTCTGATTGGCTGTTCAGCTTAAGAAAAGAAAGAGAGAAGAGAAACGGTGAGCAAAGCAGCAAACGACTTTCGTCAAGAGGGCACAAAGGTTCTTGGAATTTTCCAACTTCAGACATATTCTCGATTAGAAGTAGCTATATTACCAAACCATCTAAGTGGTGAGCGAGAGTGGTGTGAAAATGGTTGGCAAATGCTGATTTGTTTAATGTATCATAACAATGTCATAACAATGGTTTGTATATCCGCAGTCCTAGGTCTTTGGGTTTTCCTAATAATAGACTAATACAGACTACCGCCACCTGCTGGTATGGAGTTATTTCCTCTCACTCAGGCACAGAACGTACATACTAGTTGGCCGTTGGCTGTAGTCTTTGCGGTGAGTTCAAGTGCAACTTTTTGGTTCAGACACAGGCAACATGAGGTGACACAACAGTCGGTGCTAGTTCTCCATCCGCTGTGACAGTGAGCGCCACGTTCTCTGCCCTCCACAAAAAATGGGCCAGGGTTTTATGTAGACAGTCACTGTAGTTTAGTGTAGTGTAATCCAGTTGTTCACAAAGAGTGACAGTCATAGTGACTATTTTTATTGACTCATTTTTGAGCTGTGGCGGGCGATTAAAAACAAATAAAATGTACCTAACTTTACTCCTTTGAACCTTAGAAAAAGAAGAAAGGCCGGCGGAAAGGGCAAGCCGGCGATGCCGACGAGGACGAGGACGACGATGATGAGCAGATTATGCAGCGGTTGAAGAAGCTGTCTGTGCAGCCCAGTGATGAAGACGAACCAGGTTTATTTGACTGTTGGCTCTCTCCCAGTGTCTATGACTGACCATTGGTGCTCAGCTCTTTTGTGAAACACTTTGTAGTCTTTGCAAAAGGTGCTTTGCAATGTATTCTATTGATTCTATTGCTGGGTAGCTAACTAGCACGGATTGTTTTTATTTTCCCTACAGTCGTTGTTCCAAGTAAGAAAGGAGGCAAAAAAATTAAGGTATGTTGCAATCTGTCCCCATTGTAAAGTTTATAGTTGCATCTCGTTTCCTCCCAAAATAATTGACATGCCTGCAGGGGGGGAACATTTTTGCTGCACTCACCCAGAGCCAGAGTGATGATGAAGAGGAAGAGGACCTGGACTTGGAGGACACACCATCATACAAGGTACTGTGATTGTTTTAAGTTCTATAAAAGGTATACATTGTTTTTAGAGCTGGGCGATATTGATCAAATACCAATATTTTAAGTCCAATACATCATTGTTGATAATGCAAACACACCTTGGTTTTTGGCGGGAACTATTCTACCACATGTCAGCCTCTTATGATTGATGAATTTGTATTAATAAATCATTCCCCATTGCTGGGTTGGTGAAGTTAAAACAACAAAATACTTAAAACACTTGGAACAATGTTGAATGACCTGTCATTGTTTTGTGGTGTCATGTGTGTTGCCCAGCAACAGTTCCAAGGTATTTTAACCATGTATTTTTATTGTGCATTATTGTATTATGGTTGTGTAAATGGCCTAGTCTGTTATGCTAAAACCCAATTAACGGTGCTAGATTTTGCTTGTGTGTGTAAACATTGTTTATCATTTAGGCCAAATGGCTATAACAGTTATTTACCCATCTACACTAATCTTTGAAGGCACAACTAAAAGGTGTTTTTAAAAGAACCCCCAACCTATGTCTGTACCTTTTTACATACAGGATGTTGAGGTGGTTTCTAAAGGAAAGAAAAGAGATAAACTGAAATCCAAGAAGGTTAAGGTGGGTGATCGAAAATGTTCTCTTCCTTGTTCTGTTCCGTCGTTGTCTTGGACTCATTATCATCATCATCTTGCATGTCTTCTCTGTGTTTCCCCTCACTGCATCCAGCAGCACCACCGCTGGCGCCGCTGCAGTCTGCCATGCATTATTAAAAATGATGTTGGCTGCCCCAAATGCTATTTGTTTTATTTAAAAATGTATATACTGTATATGATAGGTGCCCCCTACTGCACCCCCTCACTTGTTACATTGTCTTTATTATCATTACAGAAATATTGTGGAGAAATAAGCAAAATAGTGTAAAAAGAATAAAAACCTGTATAACTGCAGGTGGCATTAGCTCATGAATGGCTTTAGACTAAATGGAAGCATAAAGAGAAAAAGTAACACAACATGTGACTTAATAATAGAAAGTACATATTTGATTGTGTACAGAAGCAAGAGTATTATGAAACCCCGACAGTGGGTTATCTAAAAACAAATCCAGGCTGAAAACTAACATCAACATTAATGGAAAGAAAATGTGGCTTGCGCACATAGTGCACTAGCATGCTATTTATTGTTATGTTGTCATGCCATGTTGTATGAGGCCATTTGGTTTGCATGTGCTGGAGCCCTACCGGAACCATCTCAATAAAACCTTTCAAGTCCAGGCAGCGCCGTGCACATCAACATAGCGCACATGTGCACCTCACACACACCTCAGCACCGCTGCTGGAAACAATCGCAGGGGAAACAGGTTTTTTTGTTTTTTCTTCTCCACACAGCCATTATTTGTGTACCCTTTCCACTATGTTTCCATTGTTATTATTTTGGGCTTTTTTAATGCATGAAAGTGCATCCAATTGATTTGGATGTTATGACCCAGATCTGGTGTGTGTTTAACAGTATTTGACCTGCTGCTCACACTGTCCTTGTTTACATGAAAATGATAGGATGTATCCGAGAATGATGATGAAGAGAAAAAGGATGAAGATGAGAAGAAACCTGTGATGAAAAACAAGAAGGCAGAAGCTAAACAGCCTCAAGCTGAACAGCCCAAGGTAAGTGTGGCGGTTGCATTTAATGCTAATTATATTAAAATACGCGGCTATATATATATATATATATATATATGAAGCGCCGAACATTTCTTGCATGAGTTAGTATCTCCAATTTCATTTCACGGTCAATCTCTGCAATAACTTGTAAAATCCATTAGCTTACTTTAATAGTCCTTTTCAATCAAGCATGTAGAAGTAAAAACAAGTTTAGTCAAGGTATGCATTTCCAATGCAAAAGTATGAAGGTAGAGTGCAAAATAGAGCATACAAAGTAGCTGTGGTACCACAGTATCATCTGAAATGAGTGCACTTCAGACTTGCAATCAATTAAATCTTGGATAATATTTTCATTGACAATCAGAAAAGGATTTATTGCCAAGTAATTTTCACATTACAAGGAATTTGGTCTGGTCAGTCGGTGCAACAATAAACAATAAATACAAGAAAATAGGCTAATAAATTTACATTTACATAAATTAAGAGTCAAAATAGAGTGCAGGTATTTACAGTACAAAGAATGTGCAAATGTTCCCACTGACAGGGAGTGCGTTAATGTAACGCATTAGTCTGATACTATAAACAGTACGTATAGTGTCTGTTGGGGGGCGGGGGGGTCCTGGGCCTTGTTGATGAGGCTAGCTGCAGATGGAAACAAACTGTTTTTGTGGCGTGAGGTTTTGGTCCTGATGGCCCGCAGCCTCCTGCCGGAGGGGAGTGTCTCAAAAAGTTTGTGTCTGGGGTGGGGGGGTCGGCCACAATCTTACCCGCACGCCTCAGCTCTTGTAGAGATGGCAGATTGCAGCCAATCACCTTCTCAGCGGACCGAATGATGCGCTGCAGTCTGCCTTTATCCTTGGCAGTGGCTGCAGCGAACCAGATGGTGATGGAGGAGGTGAGGATGGACTCGATGATGGCAGTGTAGAAGTGCACCATCATCGTCTTTGGCAGGTTGAACTTCTTCAGCTGCCGCAGGAAGTACATCCTCTGCTGTGCTTTTTTGGTGATGGAGCTGATGTTCAGTTCCCACTTGAGGTCCTGGGTGATGGTGGT
>OMKP01031851.1:0-20782 GCA_900302375.1 Bathygadus melanobranchus
TCAGAGTCCACTTGGACTCTGAATAGCTTCACCTCCTGCCCACCTTTCCTCCCCAACCCTCTCCCCCCTACCCGATCAACTTTAACCCCACACCTCCTGGATCCTTAGCACTTCCATATTTGTATGTCTTGGCTCTTTGTAGGATCTTGTACGCTGGTATGTCCCGGCACTTGAAATATAACTTAGCTTGTGTAGCATCTTATCCTGGCTACCTGCTGTTGTACAGTAAGGAGCCAACCTAGCAACTGTAAGTTTGTAAACTTGTTCTATTGACCTGGCAACCAGGAATACTTATAACTTGTTCTATTCTAATTGCACTCTACCTTCAGCGATATATTGTTGTCTCCCTCTTTCGACAAATGTGTTACTTTTTTGTAAGTCGCTTTGGATAAAAGCGTCTGCCAAATGCTCTAAATGTAAATGTAAATGTACAGCTGTCCAGTTCCAATGTGAATCCTGCTGGATGCAGACTACAGGTCATTTGAATCATATTCTGGAGGCAAAAGACAGTTATTGGTTGAAGGTTACAGTCAGTAAAACATTGTTGCCATTTCCAATGATCTTTCCCATCATATCCTTTCTAAAGCAATGTTTAAAAAATTTGAGTGACAGGTAAGTACCTTTGCACACATCCTTAAAAGCAGGGCTGATATTTGAATTTTAACACATATAATCAGGGCTAATGGATATTTGAAAACATTAAATTGAATGTGGTCTTTTTTGGGAAAACTCATTCGACCAGAGCAGCAATGTCCAAGGGAGCAGCAGATTGCTGGGTCCCTGAGCTCTGCCAGACACAGTGGGTCACATCCCTTCAGAGTCCAGTCTACAAGGCCCCATTCCTGTCTAATGTCCTGCTCACAGCCAGTCTGTTTGGTTGTGGTGGTGGGAGGTTTTGTCACACTTGTAGAAAAATACACTCTATGGCTTTCCAAATCACAGCAGTGTACAGCCTGCACATATGCTGATGATTCATATATTCTCCAGTTTATATTTGCAGTTTCTCTACACATTGCTTCCTATACGTCGCCATTTGCTATACGATGAACAGCCAAGACACAAGTCAAAGCAGAGAGGTTGACAGTTAGAAAAACGAGTGTCAACCAATTTTCAAGGCTTGCAGTATAAATATATGAATATATAATATACTGCAGTTATAGCACATGTCATGTTGTACATACATTATCTCGCCAATACTAGATTCTGACTCAGCTGTTTACACATGTTGGTGTGTTGTTAGAGAGGCTAAACACTGAAGGGCCATAACGTTGGCCAATACACGTTGAAGATAATTAACGTGGTCAACCATTTTATTAACCATCTTATTAACATCATCACGCAAATAGTGTAGTTTTCCTACGTTACGTTATCATTATTTCATGTAATAAACACTGAAGATCGTTTTGCGTAAACTCTCTGTAAAGACAGCTCCCTTCCTGTGCCACTGAAAGGTGTCATATCGGTTTACATGTGTTGTGTTTTGTGGCCTGGAGACTCAGTTCTGAAGTCTGCTTCCTTTGTCTCTCAGCTTGTTTTTCTTGAAGCCACACATCCACTGTTGGACGTTTTCCCATGAGACTCATGTGTATTCATTGTTTCACTGAGATGTTTATAATGCTGCCTGCGTCCTGCTCAAGGCTCACATGGGGCATGTAAGCACTTTCCCATTCAGAAGTAAGAAAAGTTTGATCATAAATACGCTAAATCGAAGATTAGGTTTGTTGCAACGCAGCAGAATCATAATCATTTGGGACAATACAATTCGTTGTTCATCATGTATTGTATTGTCTCTCTACCAGCAAGGTGCCATCACACCTCTGTAAACCACATGCACTCCCATTGCCTATAATGCACCTGCACATCTTAAGTATTTGTTTGATGTAGGCCTATAACTGTTAACACTTTAAAGAACTTTAAACCTACAATGTCTTTCTTTCTATTTTCTATTACTATTGATCAATTATTTACTATCAAAGTTGATTACGTTCAACTTTTCTTTCACTGAACCTCATGATATATTTTATGATTCAATAATAAGCCTAGTATAATTTATGATCATTATCTAACAGACAAAGTAACCTGGCGACTTGTTGTCAGTCAGTCCAGTTGTCAGTTGTTAATCATTAAAGGGCATAACATAACATGACAGCCTACAATATTGAGAACAAAGTGACTTAGCGATGGACGTAAAAGTGATTAGATTAAAATCGTGTGTCCGTGTGTGCGCGTACACGCAGCCTTTTATTAAACATTATACATTAACGTAATAAACATGAACTCACCATGTCGATGGTTTCCCGAAGGTTCGCTTTGCTGAACGTGATGCCACGATAGACCGGCACTTTCTCCACTTGCACAAAAAAGTCTCAATTTCTTATCGTTATCGCACGCTCGTTCAATAATCTTCATACGTTTAGGGGCGTCCATAAAAGCACCACAACGCCATGCCCTTGACAGTTGATCCGACTTTTGGCAACGTTTAGTAGCCTAAACGTCCCAAGCGAACACGTGTGCCAAGTGTTATCCCTTGCACAGTGTGCGCAAAATACTAGTCGGCTGTGTCTCATTGAACAGCATCCTCAACGCTGTCGCACTCCAAAGTAGACCGCCTTTTTTTTTTTTATCTCGGCACTATTCGGTTATCTTCGGCCACACTGCAATGGGCACACACAACTGTTGCCATTCAAATCAGATAGGTAGACGTAATTAACCGTTGTAATCTCTTTATAGTCTATTGTACCCCATGGGATATATATAGCACTATATAGCTATACAACTAAAATATAGGGCTCCATGTGCCATATTGACATATTCTACGTCATGAACATCTAGTCTGATTTTTTCTGACTAAAAGTGGTAATATTTAGGTATACAGTTAAAGGTCACCTGCAAAGTTACATTTGTGGAATATCTATTCATAAATAAAAAGTTGGTGTTTTATTATTGTGACGAACACTGCTTCTCCAATAGTTAGCTATGATATGAGAGAAAGAACAGATGTGTTACAGATAACTGCCAACTGGCGTTTATTAATTCACAACATTAGTTGTGATAACATGTACATTCACATGTACATGTACATTTACATTTATGGTTCTATGAGATCTGAAGGTTGTGATTGGTCAGATCATCAACAGTCAAAATCGATTTTAATGACACTGAAGTAGCTAAGCTGTCTCAATCGTTCCCAATTCCACATTGCTTGAATGATCAAGCCTAAGCTAAGCTAGGTATTAAGAAAAGGTATTGAAATGGACCCTGGACTGGAGTGGGCTTCGACCATGGACTGGAGTGGGCTTGGTAGATAACATCCTCCAGCCAGTATATTCTCACAACTCACAAACAGTTGCTGGCCATGCCTCAGAGACTAGCCTTTCCTTCAGTGTCCTTGTGGACATAAGGACAGTATCACACACCGGCCCTGGTAGAGAGTGCTCTCTACCACCTGGTTTATATATTGTGAGCGGCGCCCTCTAACTCCTGAGGTCAGGGCTACAGGCAAGATCGGCCAGACCCACAGTTGCAGGGCTACAGGTTTCGGAAGTGAGATCTGCCTGCCCACTTGTGGCAGGAGATCCGTCCTGATTGGTATAGGCCGTGTCCTTATGTCTGTGCCATCCACACCTGCCTGCACTGTGGTTGAGCCTATTGACAACTCTGGAGTGCAGTGTGTAGAGTTTGGGCGCTCCTGAACTGTACACATCATCATCTCCTTCCTGGGATGTGTTGCGACAGAGAAAAATAACATCCTCCACAGCCGTGCACATCGTGAAATGCAATATGAAGGTGATCGTCTGGCTCCAGCTCGCTAGAGAACAGTTGATCATAGTCAACGTTGTTTTGGTCCGTATCGTTAGCTTATCGCCATCTATTACAAGGGCTATACATTGATTTGCGTTTGGCCAGAGTACACGGTGATTAAATAATTAATATGCTGTGTGTTGATTGAATTGATTTTTATCTAAATAAATTATAACTAATGATAACTAACTAATAATTGAATAATTGTTGAGTAGGCTACAACTGTCATTTGACATTAGTGGCAGTTATTAGTTTTTAGGGCATAACATTTAAATATTTAAAAAGGAGAGGTTTAAGATTGAGGTGTTACTGAATTGAAGATAATGCAACCTCCACACAATAGGCCTATAGGTTTTTAATTGTACAGGTTTAATTAATTATTAGGCCTCCTACTGCACTTAATAGGGAGTGAATAACTCAGGACAAGCACTTTGTGTCTAATCTAACTTCCAGTCCAGTAGGTGACGGTACAGCACGCTTTAACTTTGGACGGCAACAACACCAAATTGCAAATGAAGAAAAGAGGGCCGCCCATCTACCGGGTGAATGAACGCCAGTATGTTTCTCTCTGCAGGTAGTGCGCCCTGCGAATCTAACATGCAGCGTTTACGATTCTGTGCCAATATTTCTTGGCTGTATACGGAACTGCCCGATTTGACCCAAAGAATATATGCTGCTGCATCGGCCGGATTCAAGGCTGTCGAGGCTGCGTGGCCGTACGATACCGAAATAGAGCACATCCAAAGAGCCAGGAATGACACCGGTGTCAAGGTGGTCCTCATAAACACACCCCCAGGTGAAGTTCATACCGCTTCTATCAGGTTTTGTTCTAGTTAGATGAATGTGATGTGTTTTGCTGTTACCCCTTGCGTGTCTAACGTGGATTGTTCGAGGGATGACTACTGATGACTACTGACTACTCATCCTGAGTTTGACTCTACACTACGTTGCAGGTGATGTGAAGGCAGGTGATCTGGGCCTCGGAGCAGTGCCTGGACGCGAGGCAGAGTTCAGACAGGGTCTACAACTTGCTCTGAAGTACGCCAAGGCTTTGGACTGCAAGAGGTGGGGAACTAACAGGGACTTTGTCCTACTCTAGTGAGCACTTGGCTGTGTTCTGGTTGTATGGTAAAATAAATAAATTCAACACATTTAGAAGAAAAGTAGAAGTCAAAGTGTGAATTCAAGTGTAGCAATACAGTATGAAGATACGTGTGTTTATTATTATTATGTATATTGTGACATCACCAGGGTCCATCTGATGGCAGGAAGGATACCGGTGGGGTCTGACAGAGCACAAGTTGCTAGTGAAATGGAGTCCACCTTTGTACAAAACCTCTCATATGCTGCAGACGTTCTCATAAAGGTAAAGGGAAAAACGTCAACCTGTGCTATGTCACTTTTGAACGCAGCTATTTACTCCATACGGAAATGTCCGAAGTCGAAGGTTTCTCAAGAATTAAACACACCCATCCACGAGTAAATCCATCCAGGGAATTTGTAGCTATAAATCATTTTATTCTGGTCGGTAGCAACTCGTCTGAGAATGATACAACTATAACCGTAGCTATAACTGAAGCCAATGAGCTAATGGAAGACATTGTGAAGGTTTAATGGAAATATTATTACACTAAAGCTAATGAAACTACACAAAATGACTTGAAGGAACTCTTAATATGTCTTCACAAACATTGTGGTTCTGCACTTTCAGGAAGGAGTGACTGGTCTTATTGAACCCATCAATACGAGGATTACAGATCCAAGATATTTCCTGGATTCTCCACATCATGGTAAACATGACATACAAGCAAGATTATAAAACACACACACACGGTCTCTAGTTAGCTCAACTGTGTATAAAGTAAATAACTAGACTGTAATGACAGCTATTATCTATGACGTAGTGTTATGTTATTAATTATTATGTTTATTAAATCACATCAGCATAGTCCCTGCTTGGTTGGCCAATTAAAAAAGAAAATCTAAATCAGCACGTTGTGTCTCTCTTAACAAGGTAAAAACATGGCAGAAACATCACTGTCAACCTCTGAGGATTTAAAAAAAACATTGAATCATGTCGAGCTCAAATATTTGTCTTCACTATAGCAGCTGAAATAATAGAGAAGGTGGGGAAGCCGAATATCAAGCTGCAGATGGTAGGTGGTCCACAAATCACAGCTATGACTTTGTATGTTTGTCGGCTATGTATGTATAATATTTCTTTTCTCTACTCTAGGATGTTTTTCATTGGCAAATAATGGATGGAAATCTCACACAAAACTTGAAGAAATATTTTCCTTTAATTGGTAAGTACAGCACGTTGCAGTTTAGTAAAACAGACTTGGTCATATTCATATGGTTATATATCATAATATGTCATATTATACTTGCCTTGAGTCGAGGAAAGAAACTAATAGAATAGTGATACAGTCCAAATGTTCTCCATCATTATCATCAATCATTTGGATTTTCAGGCCACATTCAGGTCGCTCAGGTCCCAGAACGCAACGAGCCAGAGAGTACCGGTGAACTAAACTACCAGTATCTGTTCAGCATGCTGGAACAAATGGGATACACAGAATACATCGGCTGTGAATACAAGCCACTACGTAAGAGCCCCTTGTCATACGCAAATTGTTGTTTTTATTGTATGCATGATGTCGTTCTGTGAAATTATTTAGTTCCATATTCCTGCTCTCTTTAGGATCCACAAATGAAAGTCTCGGTTGGCTAAGAGATTATTGGACAGCAAGCAAGTGATGTCCGAAGTACGACGACTCAAGACTGACGGGCTGAAATCACGTGCTGTTTGGATGTGTTGTTTCACCGCTCGCCTCTGGTTTTGTAATTGATTGGTTTTTGTTCTCATTGCAATTCAATTTCTTTTTTTCAAATTTATTTCAAAATTGTTGACATCCAATTTTTTTTTTTTTTATCTGTAAATTAAATGGTATATTTTTAAAAATAGTAAACAGATCAACCACGTGTGATTATTTATTATGTCTAAACTAAGTCGCTTCTGTAATAAAACTAGTTGCTATTCAGAATTTTAACGAGTTTCAGACAATCTTTTAGTTTCACATAAAAAAATCTTCTGTAGAGAACAATCATTTATAGTTTTATTCATACAAAGCCATCAATACATACACATTCAAAATGACAGTGTGCAATTACAGTGTGATATTGAAATGCCTAAGAGGTAACCATCCTTCATTCATTCAGTTCACATTTCACCAGATCCTTTTACATCGTTTGCTATTCAAACAACATTATTAGTAATAAGCCACACAGTTCCCTTCAAATGTAACATCCTAAAACTGAAAATAAAAATAAAAAGTGATTAAAATAACCACGTAATTTAGAATTGATATCTTAATCTCAGACCCGTTATCCCTGATGACGTTCCCGGCTTCCGTGAATGGTCAGCCATACTGTTGGTACGAGGCTAAATAAATAAATAAACTATCAAAATAAACCCAATAATGGGATAAACCAAAATAATTAAATGAACGCCAAAATGAGGCAGTATTTAAAACTATTAATTAAAGTACATGGTTGACTGTTCTTTGTACAGTGCTTCAAAAATAGCAGCCCATTTGTTAAAATCCATTAACGGGCCCTTTTCACATTAAATTGACCAATTGAGTGTGTTTACATTTGGGAGCAGATGCAACAAACGTCTGTAAATGTTAAGACACAAAACCAAAAGGAAACAACAAATCCAGAAAGGCACTTGAGGGTTTAAGGTAAGCTGAGACCGGTTAGGCGAGTCATTTAGCACAATCATTAGCCCGGTGGCACACAACATGTTCGCCGTTCAGTGAAGAATGATTCATTTTCGCAGACCTGTCTGTTCTTCACCAGAATCACTGGTAGTGGTATAGCAGGTAATATTAATATCCAAAATAAGGTATTTACAAGCTTTTAATTATTTATAGTAAGTAGTTATATTACATTGGCTATAAACAATGACTGACTGTTTATGGGACAAATGACTGTTTATGGGAGTGAGGCAACGAAGCAAATCAAAGCTGCTGTCGCTAATGAAATCGTTTACATCGTTGCCGGGTGATTTTGTACAGAACATTTTTTTCCAACGGGAGAGGCACATGGCAGTGCAGTTACGACCGCCATGGCGTCTAAATATCTCACCATGTGAACCAACTGCCACACATTTGTGCTACGTGAGTGTGGCATGTGTGTGGTTGGTGGCTGGTTTAAGCAGTCTCACCTAGCTAGGCTAGTTGGTTTGGCTGGGTGAGGCTGCACACCTGTGGGCCATTGATTAATCAAGGCCCACAGGTTAAACCAGCCACCACCACACACACTCGGGAGAGCACTAGCATGCTAGTCCAGTTACCATCTGCTCTGTTCATTCATATGCAAAAGTTGACAATAAACCGGATTATTCACCACCTTCCTGTGTCTGCTGTTTTGGGGGAACCCTTACGAAGCCACTTATGTGGCGTGTGGCAGACGTTATCTGCTACAGTGAGATCCCTGCATCTGATGTGTTTCTGGTTTCGTTCGGTAAACAATAATGTTTCTTAGGTTGCAGCGCCCTTCTAATTCTTATTCAGTCAACTCACAGTATGTCTAAAACTCGAGAGCAGACATTGACTTGTGCACAAGATCCCATTTAACTCTGAGCCACGTCTCCACTTTAGAAAATACCTCATATACAGCATACTACAAGTAATGAACACACTTAATAAAAAAAAAAGGTTACCCCATGTTTGGCATGAAATTATAAATGAGCGCCACTGCAAGTTCAGTGTGTTTCCAGAGACTTCCAAGTAAGAGTTTTTTAAACTATTGTTAGAAATGTGTCTGTGTACACAAGGTACCAGAATGTTTGGCCAGGACAACTGTGGCATGTGTGTGGTTGGTGGCTGGTTTCCACCCAGCCCATCCAGACAACCCTGCAACAGCTAAGGCAGCAGCCAGTTTCTTGGGGGGGTTTTTTGGATGGGGAGGGGGGGGAGTAGGTTTCTCAAATTGGTGTTGGGGGTATGTGGCATGTGTGTGGTCTGCTGTCTGGGGAACCCTAAAGAAGCCACTTATGTGGAGTGTGGCACATGGTCTTCTCTGCCACAACAACAAATGAGCCTTACATACTAAACATCTCAGAGACGTCTTGGTAGTGTACGTAGCCCCTGCTCTACAGCAGCCCCATCCACAGGTTGTAGCAGGCCGTGTTGATCACAGACTCCAAGTGATGGTACATGGACACCAGCTGTGGTGGAGGACTGGTACTCGCCTGCGGGTGCGAGGGCAGTGGCTCGCGGAATACAACTTTGAGACTCTGGAGACAAAAGATGAACAGTATAACTGTACCGACAGTATAACTGTACCACGGCTCTGCACTCGCACAAAAAAACCTCGGCAAACTACTCACCGTTTTTCCAGCTTGTGTGTCAAGGAAGACCAGGACAAAGCAGTCTGTAAATTTCTGATTTAATACAGCCTGTAAAAAAAAAAAGGAGCATTCATTTGTGGTTATAGAACAGGGACCCAAACTCTACTGTATCAACATATTTCTCCCCAACAAAACACTGTATACACAATCCAGTATTTCTTCTGAGACAGGCCTGGATGATAACAAATATTCTAAATATTATGAATATTACAACATATGAAGCTATACATATCATATGTTTTGGCGTCATCTCGTTGTCAGCGTGACTACTCAACGAAAAGGGTTACAAGTCAAGAACAGTATTCTCAGCATCGATGAGAAAAAGAGTGTGAGAACCGGGTTCACGTGAGGAATATCACATGATCCTTTACTGGCATCTCATCGCTAACCCCCAACCTCCTCTGAAGTCTTACCAGATACTGGATGCCGTTTTCATCGAAGTGTCTGCAGCTCTGAGGGAATCGGCTCAGCAGCACTTTAATAAGAGACTGGTACCAGCCGGGACTCATGGTGAGGAAGCAGTCCTGCAGAAGCAGTATGTCACGTTAGAAGCTGCGCGTTCAGTTCACTGACGTTCAGTCTATTTTGGCACCATTGATATCTGGGACGCAGGATGAGCGTGAACTGAGTGAACTTTATCGCTTATCCGGTCTACCGTAACGCAAGTTCCCTTTCCTTACTTCCTATGAGCTGGGGACGCCAGTTAACAGAGTAGAATGAGAACTTGATGAGAAGAATAAACAAAGACAAGGAGACGTTTTTGATAAAGAATTTGACAAAGCAATGTCCGAAACATGATGGAAAATTATATCCCTCTATCGGAAGTCCCTCCCTCTCTCTCACCGCTAAAGCCATACACCTGAACGGCTATTGCTCCCTCAGTACCCCCACCCTCTCACGCACCAAAAACGCAGGTCCGAAGCATTCCAGGCGGTCCGTCGTGAGATCAGAACGTCTGAGCGTTAAGTTGGCGCTCGTGCTACTTACTATTAGCAACACTAAAGTTGTTCAATTGTTTATACATGGATACACGACGAAGACGAAGAAGTGTGTAAAACATTGTAATGACTTGTAAAAAATAGAGAAAATTTGTTAACCAGCTGGGGATCGATTTCCCCGATGGATCGGCTAACGACGGCCTCCAGCAGCTCCTCCAGCTCGCAGAAGGACAGCTTGGTGAGCTTCAGCTTGTCCAGAACCACGTGCTCCCCGTGGAACAGCCTCCTCCACAGGGTGTCCCTGCGGCAGTGACCCATGGCCTGCTCCACGCTGGCCTGGATGTGACGCTCCGCCGACAGTACCTCGCTGTTGAGCAGGGGGAACAGAGCGGACGGGTACAGGAGTCCTCGGGCGTCGCCACTGCTTCCTGCTAGCGTCGCCGCCGGGACCGCAGGCTCATTAGCCTCGCCCGAAGCACAGGCGGCGGAGCCCGCGGCGATTGGCTCCTCCCAAGGGTCGCCCTCCATGTCTGGCGCTCCTACGACCTCCGTCTGCTCCGGGACCCTGCTACTGCTACCGCTGGAGGAGGAGGGGTCCGCGGGGTCGCGGTGGAGCTGAGGGGGGAGCTTCTTGAAGCGGCGCATGTCCGCAGTGAGACGCGGGAACAGTTCCCTCTGGCTCGTCATGATCACGTAGAACCGGAGCCTGAAACATGAATACAATCACATTTACATCGTTCCATGTTTAAACAGAGGGTTCTGCCCTGGTTCTGTGTGTGTGTGTACTGTACACACATACAGTATATAGATATATATATATATATATATATATATAGCCACTTTGAACAACTGAACATGTCAAGGGGGGAGATCCCATTGAGATCCTGCTTTTTGATTGTAATGTGATACAATGACAATACAGCGTCTGCCTCCCCTAAGCCAACCCCCAGCCACACAAGTCGTAAAGCTAAGAGTAGAGCCCTACCATGGTCTATAACCCCGCCTAGAAGTGCATTTGTCAGGGTTCCCACACCTTCTTAAACCTCAAATTCAAGGACTTTCCAGGCCCAATTCCTTCAAATTGAATGACCCAACACGGGATAGTTTGAGACGCGTATCAAGGTTAATTACTGTTACAACACTGAGAATCTTTACAGTGAGAACTAGCAGGCTTTACAGAAACTCATAGACAACAATTAAAAAGAGTGAGAGGCTTGAATCTGTGAACATGCTGTAGCCTAGTTAACAATGTAGTCAAGTAACAAAGTATCAAAAAACTATCCTTGCACAAAATATATAAATTCAAGCACCTTCCCACCCACCCATGTCTATTTATGTCTATTTTCAAACTTTCAAGGTCTTGCTTTTTTTCTTTCTTCTCAAATTCACAAACTTTCAAGGATTTCCAGGACCCGTGGGAACTCTGATTCATGAAATGTGTGACGATGTTGTTTCCCACGGGTTCTTACTTGAGCAGATGTCTTTCTCCTTCCAGCTGCTCCTCGAAGGGGGCAGCGTTGTGGCACACGAGCAGAGACACGTCAAAGTCATCATAGTGTTCTAGTCCTTCCAGATCCATGTAAGAACCAGAGCTGGAAAAACAATGGAGATGAAGAAGATGAAGATGAAGGTGTGTGTGTGTGTGTGTGTGTATATATACAATTGATATTGTATATGTACAATATCAATTGTGATACCACAAGATCTGTGAGAATGTCACAAACTAAATAATAACAATAGATAAACAACAGATAATATTAATTATAATTACAAAATAAAGCGAGTCTGTATGTAAAACTGTAGAGATTGTGGTGCAATAGGGGCGTGGCTGCGGGCGGGGCTATGGGGGCGGAGACTATCTGAATATACATCTGAATACATATGAATGTATGAGTGTTTCCAGGCTGGGTTTTGCCACTAAAAGCAGACAAAGAGCGGACGAAAACACCCGTGAGCCAGCAATGCGTCATAAAGAGGTTATCCACGTGTGGCCACCTGTTCCAAAGAGCCACCAACGCGTATTCGTGGTGGTCGGCGCTCGGCGCTCCCTTCTTGCCGTCGGCGCTGGCCGAGGTCTTGGACATGCGGACGGGCTTCATGCTGTAGGTGCTGGCGTGGTCCGTGATGTAGTTGTACAGTTGGTGTGCAGTGATCATTCCCGTGGAGACGGAGAAGCTCCCTTTTTTTTATTTTTTAGTGACAAAAAAAACAAAACACATTCATAGCGTGAAACCTTGATATTTAGAAGTAGGACGCAAACGTGACAATTTGAGGGGTAATCGCGAATGTCGGTCGCCTCGGGAGACCGTCCAGATGTTCACGTTCGCGTTCTGCCATGAAGAGGCGTGCAGAGAGAAACATAATATGAACTGGGGAGATCAAGACGGTCTCTACTGGTCATACTTTTTTATTTCAAATCATCCAAATATGGTCCTGATATCCTGGATAACTGTAATAATGACTTGGCTATTAAAATCTAAAAGTTTGTTGGCATCGCTACCGACTATCTTCAATCGTGTCAATACAAAAAGACAAAAAAAGATCTCTTCTCCAAAATCCATGTGAGAGGAGAACTTTATTATGAGCGATGTTGTGTATGAAATGCTCAGGCGTTATACTATAAGTGCCCGAGAAGCGTAACCCTCTATCGGACACGGCCGCCATCGTCAACCGCTGGCCAGACGGAGCTCCGCGCCTCGCCACCAGGTCGCAGTGCCTCGGAAGAGACGCTCGACTACGGTGCTTATTTTAGTAATGGTTGGAAAAAAATAAATAATCCCAGCTCACATAATTCTTAGGCAAGCTCAGGAATGGGAGAAGCTCAGCAGCCCCACCACGGATACACAGCGATACATTACCTTGAAACACATGGTTGCGACCGAATTTGGGAATATCGGGACGGTGGGCTATGAAGTCCTCCAGGA
The DNA here is from genome assembly GCA_900302375.1 of Bathygadus melanobranchus. Classification (NCBI taxonomy): domain Eukaryota; kingdom Metazoa; phylum Chordata; class Actinopteri; order Gadiformes; family Macrouridae; genus Bathygadus; species Bathygadus melanobranchus. Next base: position 13,083 of record OMKP01031851.1, read on the forward strand.
AGCTGGTGAGCTGGTAGCCCTGACGGAGCATCATGTGGCAGCCCACCAGGTGCTGGTGGACCACGCGCAGGTGGTAGTCGTAGCTGAACGAGTGCACGTGCATGAGGTCCCGGACCTTGTCGCACTCCTCCGTGAAGAGCATGGAGAGCTAGAGGGAGCAGTGGGGGGGGAGATGGGTGAGTAGCCATCCAACCCAACGCAAACGGCCGCCACCAAGAGGCCCACTCGAAGGAATCCTGTCAATTTTGTTATACACATCGTTACAACGCAAGCAGGACACGCCTACTTTTGTTAAATGTTAAATGTTAAATTATAATGGTGTGATGTAATAATACTACGTAAGAATGTGACACTTACCTTTTTCATTGACCTTTTTTTACTCATATCACATACAATTAAATCCAATATTAGATGAAGGTGTCAGCATTAGCAGCAGTGTAAGTGGTGTACTGATAAAATGGAAGAATCCAATAATCATTCATGTCGTTGCATTTCTCTGGAAGAAAACAGACTTGTTTCTTCTAAATCCAAACTGTCAAACACTGAACACTGATCAAAAATTGTGCTAGAATCTTGTAGGAAACATGACTTAACAAGAAAATTGACCTTGTCAAGATAGCTCAAAGTAATATTGGCAAAAAACAAGATCATCAAAATTACAAGGTCACCATTAAAACAGATGATGCACAAAGACAATTACAAACAAAGGCAAGGTCAACCACAACAACATTTCCACAGCTTAATGCAACAGAATGAATCACCATATGGTCTTTGATCAGGCCATGAACACAGACGGTACTTTTGGGTCAGTCTGAGGTCAAAATCAAAACCAAAACACTTCCCTTCCTGCTGCAGCGAAGCACAGAAGAGCCAGCGAAGAAGAGTAAAGTAGGGTTGTGATCAGCACAGAGCAGCACCCGAGCGGCAACAACGTTTGGCCAAAGTGGAACAAAGGGCATCCAAAGGAAAGAGAAAAGCACAACAGAGGAACGACAACAACAAAACAAGACAAAAACTGGAAAAGATATTTTCAACTCCAAACCCATTGAGAGCTGTAATGCTTAACCAATCAAATACCCCAATACCACTGGAAGGAACCGTGTAAAAACAATGATTAAAAAATCCATCTAAATCAAAGACATTTCCTCAGAGCAGATTGGTCAGGCAGGGGACAAGTGTTTCTGGGGAATGAGTTGCAGTTAATTAGATATAAATTTAAGCACCATCCCGATTCAGGGAACAGAAAGGAATGGGAGAAACAGCCCAGGGGTTGATTGGCTGCAAGCAGGACGATGGAGACGAGTTGGAGGCTGATTAATACCAGAGAGAAAGAGTGCCTGTCTCAAAAATTCTGGGACATACCGCAGAGTCAGACACTGGTATGGCTTCTGGAAACGGCTTGCAACGGGGTTTGGTGAGGAGGGTGCCCTGATGGAGAAAAGACATGTGTGGGACCAGACAGACAGACAGGCCGACAGAATTGGCAGGCAGACAGACAGGCCTTCGTACAAATAGCCAGACTGGCGAGGAGGGAAACTGGAAGACAGACAGGAAGCTATACAGTGACTGACAGACTGGTAGACACGACAGACTGGAAAACAGACAGGAAACTATACAGTGACTGACAGACTGGTAGACACTACAGACTGGAAGACAGACAGGAAGCTACACAGTGACTGACAGACTGGTAGACACTACAGACTGGAAGACAGGGATAGACACAGAAAGATAGTTGGCAAAAACATGTTTGGTTGACGGCTTGACAGACATAAATGGCAGATGAGACGTGATACAATCGGCAGTTAAAATCTTACGAAAGTGTCTTATGGAAGTGCGGATGTTGGAAAAATGATAGAAAAGACAGCAATACTTGAAGCCAGGGTGGTTCAGGTTGGATTGCTCCAAGACCTCGTCCGACATTAGATAGTGTATTCCAACTCAAACCAAAATACATTCATTCAGTTGGAAATACACAAACACACTCAACCACACGTATTCATGCAGTTCTATTAGAGCATCTTTGATGCAAACACAATGAATGGCACTACCAAATGCTTTTTTTGATGCAAACACCTTCATTCATCTTAACTAATGGACCTCTGTTAAGGTGTTCTGTGGTGGCACATAGTCGCTGGCACAGAATGTGCCAGCAGGTCAAGAAAAGTAAAGCCAGTGAAATGAGACAGAAAAGGATTTGCGATGCCATCAGAGATACTTAAACATTTTTGTGCACAACAGTATTGCTGTGATTGGCCGTTCTGCTACACACCTATCTCCAGTCTAATCTCATCCTGTATGTGCTCTCAGTGATGCCATCACCGGCCTGAGACACAGTTCTATTGGTTGCTACACTGATCACACTCATTAGCAGCACCTCACCATCGCTGGCCAAACCACCTCTGTTCCCGCCTCAATCACCAACCTCAGTATCAATGTTGAGCCCTCCCCAGCCTTCAACATCCATATTAAACATAATTGTACCACAACAGGTGCCCCCTCAAAACATTGGCAAAATCTGTCCCACGCCCTCATCTCCTTGAGGCTGGACTACTACAATAGACTTTCATCAGGAGGACCGTTGCTGGAGGACCCTGAATCCCCAATACTCATCCTCACCCATGGCCACATGCTGTGGGTAGTAGTAGCTAACAGAATATGCTTGTGGAAGAAGCTGAAATAAGTTTCCTCTGCAGGATATCTGGGTTGACTGTCAGGGCTAGGGCGATGAGCTCGCTGGTCAAAACCAGAAGGTTGGATGGATCATTTCAAGGGGAACATCATAGGCATCATTCCACAACAAAGCAGCCAGGCCTTTCACACAGTGCATGTCAATTTGGAACAGCCACTGATGTTAAAAGTACATACAGTATATACTCAATGCACATCTGCATTTAGATAAAGAGGACCACAGTCCAGCTGGTCAGCAGTAGACATGTTGAGCGGTAGATGCTTCCATGTATGAGCAAAAAAATATAAGAACAAAGATTCTTCACATCCTTAGCCATGGCAAACAACTCTCGTGGGAACAGTGAATAAGATAAGAAAAGTAATACACACTATTCTCTCTTTGACACCATCAAGCAAATCGTGGAACAACATTTCTTTACCACACACACCAGGAGGTAATTCCTCCAACCCACCAGTTTATTGTGAAGTGAAAATACATGCTGCTTTGTAGTTATGACTCAACACACAACACACACCCATTTTATCAAAGCAAGAAAACAGAATACAGCCATTGAAGCACAGTGATCTTATAAATGCCAAGTGGACCTCTAACTTGCCTTGTTACCCAATTGCTTATAACTAGGAATTAATAGTTGTACCTTTTTTACCATTGGCGGTACTCTAACGAATAATCTTAAAAACTGCCTGTCGCCCTAAAATTGACATGAAAATATAAAATTGTAGTGGCTATTTAAAAGCTTATAAAATCTGACTACATGTAAGTCGTTTCGAGTACTGTACTCTTCTGTACTACTGTACTGTTCATCGCGGCGTTCAACAATGGTATTGCCCCCAGCCCACTTTTCTAGTAATGTGACGAACAAAACAAAATCGTAGTTTGAAAGTCAAATCTTTTTTTTCCTTGAAAATAACCTCATGGGATTTGTGAAAACTAAGATCGTAAATTTCTTCTTCATTTTATTAACTTAAAGATAACTTTAAGATAGAGTGCTTGTCTAAAGTTGTCACATTTACATTACATTTACATTTAGAGCATTTGGCAGACGCTTTTATCCAAAGGGACTTACAAAATGTAACACATTTGTCGAATTCACATTCGTCACGTCACATTGAGAAGTTATGCCTTGATATTCATTGATTTTATAGTTTTAATTGCTTCTATTTACAATATTCTTTCATCTCATTCTGTAAAGGTGATGCATATTCTTCTTGTTATTATTATAATATAGAACATAGGACATAAGTCTAGGCTACTACACACTATGATAACTGTGTAATTCGTCTATCATAATTATCCTAATTTCATTATTTATCATAATTTGTTTATTTGATTTTCACTTACATGGTCACTTACAAAAGTTCTTATCTTAAATATTGAAGAATTGCATTCTTAGGAACTTTGTGGGATTTCTTCTTTGGAAACCTCTTAAGGCATTTATGGTAGAGTGGCAAGAGAAGCATGTAAGAGCCCACTTGGAGCTTCCAAGAGAGCAATGAAGGACATGGACTTCATGGATTCTCATGATTCTCTTGTCTGACGAAAATGTAACCCTTTGGCCGAGCAAGCAAGCAAGCATCATGTTTGGAGGAAACCAGGAACCTGCTCACTACCTAGCAGCTACATTTACATTTAGGACATTTGGCAGATACTTTTGTCTAAAGCGACTTAGAATAAGTTACCATCCCTGCAGGGACTCTATATTTCCACATTTCAGTTCATCAAATGTAACAATACAAGTGCATACCTGTGAGTTGACCGTCTGTCCCATGGGGATCCGGGTACACTCCAAGGCGTACTGCTTTACGCAAAAGTAACAGCCCTTGGAAAGAGGCAGAGAGACAGAGAGGTAGGGGATAACAGTGATTACATGGGTTAAATTAACATTCAATGAAACTTAACATTTGTATGTCTGTGGGCAGTGAACATGGTCTCACCTGGAAAGTCAACTCAATGAGCACGATTCCCCCAGGCAGCGCCCTCTGGAGGTGGTAAGGTGTGGTGCCACTCGCTGTGATCTGCTAAGAGGAGTTTTTAGACAAAACTAAATAAGACAACATCATCAACGGTGTGTAATATGTCCCTGTTTGACATGAGTTAGGCTTCAGGGCCGGAATGATACACGAGTGAGTGATCATGGTCGATGAACCGGCATTTCCCCCGTGGATTTGAAGTCAATGCTGACCTTGGGGCTGTCCTCGCTTTTCTGCTTGACGTAGGAGAAGGACATCCTGCCTTCAGACAGCATGGAGCTTAGCATAGCAGCACGGGCCCGCGCAACACTGTGGCAACATTGAACAGACAAGATCACATTGGTGAGAGACCAAGGATCACTGGGACCTCTAACAGGAAAAAATACATCAATTAAAGGGGCCCTATTTTACCACCAGGTGTGAGTGTGATTAGCCATTACGTAACGTTTCAAAATTGTCATGTGACATAGTGACATTACAAGTGGGAGTGTCCACCCAGATGTATGCTGACTAGATCAGTTTACCAGTTGGTACAGTCCACTGAGTAGGTTGATGGACTGATCTAGTCATCATACATCTAGGTGATGTCACTATGTCACAATGACAATTTTGAAACGGTCGTGAACGGCTAATCACGGGTACACTTGGTGGTAAAATAGGGCCCCTTTAAATTAAATTAAATGAAGACTATATGCAAGTAATATAAGGGACTAACTTGCGGGCAGGAGACTGTGGCCGGACCTGCACCAGGATGAAGCCAGTGCTCTGTAGGTACTGGATGTACTGCTGCAGGAAGGTGTTGGAGAGCTCCAGCAGCCAGGGCTCCTCCTTCAGCCGGCTGGGCATGGTGTCCGCAGAGTCGGTGCTGTAGCTCCGGTCACGCCCCGAAGCCCCCGAGTCGCTGGAGCAGTGTCGCTTCTGCCGCACATACAGAACAACCCAAGCGCCCACACACCCTCTCAGTCGTAGTGTTAAGGCCCTGGCATACTTACAAGCATGGAAATGGGGTGTTCGCAAAGTCTGTTGAACAGCTGTGTCCAATGCGGCGATTTTGACAGGGTCTAATATAGTCGCTGTGGGTTGTTTGTTTAATGATGCTAGGAGTTTCCTACCATCTCTGTGTTCTTGTAGTCCCTGCTTGAGCTGTCGTACTGTTCAAATGTGTATAAGCCCTGACAATCTCAGTAAGTCTTGCTTCCAACTGGAAAGCAAATATTTATGGAGATACTGACAATAATTCACATGGTATTGTTGACCAACTGCGGGGGGTGGGGGTGGAGTTTGCTAAATAAAAACACATTAAAAAAAAAAGGGTTCAAGAGAAGGGTTACCTTTGCCTGGGGCCGGATGAACTGTTCCTCTTGGATCTGCCTGCGGAAGGCTGGGTCAAACAGGAGTGGGGTGGCACAGTAGTGGACAAGCCTTGAGGACTGCTTCAGAATGTCCAAGTCTACTGCCTGTCAGGGTGAGAAATGTTAAAACGGGTCAAGTCCATTGTATTTGTGCAGCCCTTAATCACAGTTAGTCTCAAAGGGCTTTACAGTCCATATATTGAAGACACCCCCTAACCCTAGCCCTTAATCACCGTTATAGTCTCAAAGGGCTTTACAGGTCAAATATTTAAGACACCCCCTAACCCTACTCCCTCAAAGGACAAGAAAAAAATAATTCATTATCAAGGAATATTGATGGAAGGAGGGATTGGTGGGAGGGAGGTGGGGGTGGTACCAAGTCAAGTCCAAGACCGCAAAAACATCTGATTCGAAACTAAAACCATGTGGCTATCATTATATTGACTGCCTAAAACAGAAAAGGAAGGTTTCTGAAGGCATATTTCAACAAAATGTGCATTCTTTCAGGATACAATTCATTGTAGCCAGCCTGTTTATAGTTGGACCAGTTGGAAAGAGCAGAATAGAGTGAGGTTTGGAGGAAAAAAAACGCTCCCTCCCTAAGTTTCTCTGGACAGAGAAGTGTTGCATTCACACACCTGTGGTGGAGCTTAACAATCAGAGAAGAGATGCCCTGATTGGTCAGAGATTGGGCGGAAATTGTCTCCTACACAGCCAACTAAAGAGTCATTAATATACATAATTATTAGATAATATAAAAGGTACTTACCGAGATCGGCATGTTGGACTGTGCAGACCTCTGCTGCCAAGTCACAAACAAGTTCTCAATCTTCATCTGCTTCTCCATTTCTGTCAACAGAAACCACGTGGGAATGGTGAAGGGCCTATAATAAACACTCACGACAACTAAAAACATACCCTTGTCTAACGGGTGGTACGGACCTCTGCGTTCGGCAGCCTTGACTTCTAGAAGCTGGTTCCCGTGCCTGGCCACGACGTCGGGCCCGTCCTGCTCCCCCACAGCGAAAGGCCGCACCATGCTCATGTCTCTCAGAGCCTCATCAAAGGGCAGCAGCTCTGAGGGGAAGTGCAAGGGGGCCAGGCTGCGGCCAGAGCTGCCCAGCCTCCCCGGGTCCTTGCTGGTCACCGGAGGGACGGAGCTCCGTAGCAGGGCGTCGGGCTCCACGGCAGGGTTCAGGAACGGGTTGGACTCCTGTTTGTGGATACATCAACGTGATGTTGTTGAGATGTTTACAATCAGAGGGGTAAAGTAAGAGAGGCGACACAATTAGAATAGAAAAAGACTACACTTTGACAGGATATTTGGCTAAAGGATTTACAGAACTTTCATTTTTAGTGAAACTTCATGACGTTAGTTTTCAGTCATTTTCATGACATTATTTACAAAAAGCATCAAATCAGAGGTCCTGACCCAGCTGGAAATTCCCATAAATGACTAACTACAAAGGTAGCCTTCATGCAGTTTCATTTATAGTAGCAGATCACATGGAAAATACATATACCATAGTTTAAAAAAAATAAAATCAAAGCATTAAGATTCATGACAACGTATATAGGCTTAATGAACGCACTTTCTTTCAGTAGAGAAAATGGAGCCCATATCAAGCCATTTGTCTTCTCATGCAACTGTGCATAAGTATTTATTCGTGTCTCATTGCCGTCTGGGCC
>OMKP01031858.1:0-38377 GCA_900302375.1 Bathygadus melanobranchus
CAAAAACCTCACCTCCTGTCCAAGAGCCCTGTCTCAACCCGCAGCGATCGTCAGCTTTTATACACAGGAGACGCCATCACACCCCCTGGCCTCGCGTTTTCTGGAGAGGAGTTTCCTCACGCCTTGACTCCTCATCTGGCTGTGTGTGGACTTGTCGGACACTATAAATGCCAGTAGGCGAGGGCGCTCGGCTAGCAGACAGCTCGCGGAGCGCTCCCCGGCTCGGTCGCCATGGCTACGCTCTCTGGCCCCGGTCGCCGCTCTAGATAAGTAGATAGGTAGATAGAGAAGGGGGGTTAGGGTTCGGTTGGACTCCTCTCGCCGACGTTGCAGCCATGCACAGCAACCTGGCGTACCGCAGTGGGGTCTCGTCCATTAGCAGCGGCACCCTGGCCAGCCTGGGCTCTGCCGAAAGCATGCTCGTGGGCACCGCGGCAGAGCCCATGTACTGCAGCAGCCTGGTCTTTCTCAACAACAACAACTATGGACCGAGGTCAGGGGAGCCCGCAGCTCACAGCTCACAACTACTCGTTTTGTTGACGTTTTTAGTTTATCTGTGAGGTAAAGTAAAGCTAATCTTGTTGTTTTTGTGTGTTTTTTAGGCTTGAGCTGTTGCAACAGATCGCCAACAGAGTGCAGCGGGACTGTGTGAACGGAGAGGACAAGCTTTCATTGGCCAGGACCGCCCTGCAGTCTGTAAGTATTTTATATATGACTGTAAGTATAACTTGACTTGTATTCTTTCCCCGTATGTTCATTCCTTCTCCATCTCTTCCCCGGCGCCGCAGGATGCAAAACGCCTCGAGGCGGGCATTCAGTTCCAGAACGAGGCAGAGATCGCCGGCTACCTCCTGGAGTGTGAAAACACGCTCAGACAACAGGTGGTGGACATCCAAATGCTCCTGGACGGGAAGTTCCTCTTTGCTGATCAACTTGTTCAGAGGTACCATGCTTTTTTTGTTCTGTTGGAAGAAAGTACTCAGGAAATACATTTCCTGGGAATTGAACCGTGACCTTTGGAGATAACAGGTTCATTTATGTCCGTCTTCATCTCATTTTGTTTCACCACAGAGTATCGAAGCTCCGGGATGACCTGCTGGCCCTGAGGAACGAGTGCTCCTCCGTGTACAGCCAGGGCCGCACCTTGACCACGGAGCAGACCAAGATGATGATCTCGGGCATCAGCCAGAGCCTCAACTCAACCCACAACATGAGCCCGGCCCTCACCCCGGGTGGAGCCGTCACCCCTGGGTCCGCCTTCTCCTCCAGCCTCACCTCCACCCTGACCCCTGGTCCGCAGCCTCAGTCTGTGCACAGCTACGTGGGAGGCGTGGAGCCGATGTCCCTCAAGCAGCTGAAACACATGCAGATCCGCAAGCCCCTGGGCAAGTCGTCGCTGCCGGCCAACATGCCGGAGGAAGAGGTCAACATGAACTTCGTCCAGGACCTTCTCAATTGGGTGGAGGAGATGCAGGTGAGTCCACCGAGGCTCCTTTGTAAGCAGACTCAGGTCACGTCCAGTCAATGTTGATACGTTACGATTGTCTTTCATTCAATAAATAAAAAGACAGAGAGAAAGTATTTTATGGGTGGAAACCGCTTGTCTGTCTCTGAAGGTACAAGTGGAACGTGGAGAATGGGGCACAGACTTGCCAAGTGTGGAAACGCAAATAGAAAATTTCAAAAGTGTACATAAGGCCATCGAAGAATTCCAGATGAGTCTCAAGGAAGCCAAGCATAACGAGGTGAGTTCTGTGCAGCTTTGGCAAGTCTCGTCTAACGGGCTGACGTGACGTGTAATATAAATGCAACATGTTGCACAGGGTTGCTACATTAAGCGAGATATTATAATGAATGTACCTTTGTATTTGTTTTGTTTCAGATTCAGATGACCCTCCCCCTCAAACTAACTTACTCAGAAAAAGTGAACAAATTAGAGAGTCAGTACGAGAAACTCCTGGTGAGTCAACGATCCATTTCTCTTTCCAGTCATTACATCATGATTTGTGTAATTGTGCAAATAACCCTAAACTACTCACCCCACTACTCCGTTCTCCATCTACACCCGGCCGCCAGACCGGTTCGAGAAAGAGACAGCGCAACCTGGAGAACCTGCATGACTTTGTGTTGCGGGCCACCCAGGAGCTCATCTGGTTGAACGAGAAGGAGGAGGAGGAGGTGGCCTTCGACTGGAGCGACCGAAACAGCGACATCAGAAACAAGAGGGACTACCACGCCGTAAGCATCGCTAACCCTAACCCTGACCCTCACCGACCTCCATTTTGGATGATCGAGGGGGGGCATGTTCAAGCAGATCACATGAGCTTCATTATGAAACACTAAACTAAATATCTGTGGTTGCCCTGTGACTTGGAAAAGTACCGTTTGCATTCAACACAGCTATTAAGCCAACTAATTTGACAGGAGGGAATGTCTTTTTGTGTCTTTTATGCTGGCATTAAGTCATCTCCTGTGTGTGTGTGTGTGTGTGTGTGTGTGTGTCTCCTGTGTCTCCTGTTGGCAGGATCTGATGAGGGAGCTGGAGGAGAAGGAGGAGACGATCAAGTCTGTGCAGGACAAGGCAGAGGGCTTGCTGCTGGAGAAGCACCCCGCCAGGCTGACGATAGAGGCGAGGCCCTGTCTGGTTCTTCTGTTACCGCTGGGTGTTGTCGTGCTGCATCGGCCTCCCACTGTTGACTGTTGTCTTGTTGTCAATGCTGCTTGGTTTGTGGGGGCGTTTTGGGAGCCGTTATGGCATGGCACCTGTTTTAAATGTTTTATTGAATATATAATAGTTGACTATATTATAGTGTAATAGTGAATGTATAATAGTTTACCTGTTTTCATTGAATACATATTATTTTAATTGCAGTCTACCTTCAGTGATATATTGTTGTCTCCCTCTTTCGACAAATGTGTTACTTTTTTGTAAGTCGCTTTGGATAAAAGCGTCTGCCAAATGCTCTAAATGTAAATGTAATGTAAATGCAATTCATTTAAAATATAACTGACATACATAAATACTAATTTAATTGAAATGTTCACATTTCTAATAATTTCATTTTAACTTAAATCTTAAATATCTAATGTATTGTATATGCAGGCCTACCGAGCAGCCATGCAGACCCAGTGGAACTGGATCCTCCAGCTGTGCTCCTGCGTAGAGCAGCATCTCAAAGACAACGCTGTCTATTTCGAGGTGGGGTCACTGACGCTGCCGTCGTCTCCGTCGGCCCGGCGGGGTTCAAACCGTTTCAAAGCAGCCCGCCGCCCGCTGACCTGTTCTGAACGGTTCTCGTTGCAGTTCTTCAGCGAGGCCAAGGAATCCCTGGACTGCCTTAAGAACCTCCAGGACGCCATCCAGAGGAAGTACGGCTGCGACCGGACCAGTAGCTTACACAAGCTGGAGGACCTGGTCCAGGAGTCCATGGTAACGCCCAGCAGAGGGGCCGGACAGTGTAGTGGCTGTAGGGTGTTCCGCCCCATGGCCGAAAGGTCCCGGGTTCGATCCCCAACGCCCGGCCCCCACCTGCTCCTTCATGTGCATCTGAATTCACTTTGGTTAAAATCGTCTGCTAAAGGAGATTATTGACTATTAATAGTAGTATTTAGGATGAATAGTAAAGGTTAGAGGTTATTGGAGGTTAGGTTGGTAGTTATAAATATACAGTAACAATACAGTGTCTTCTGCCCCCCCCACAGGAGGAGAAAGAGCAACTGCTTCAGTACTGCAACACCGTGGCCGGGCTCATGGGCCGGGCCAAATCCATCGTCCAGCTTCGCCCGCGCAACACGGACAGCCCTGTCAGGTCGTCCATTCCCGTCAAAGCCATCTGTGATTACCGCCAGATTGAGGTACAAAACCCCACAATATACGTTGACTACACTGTATTTATGCTGGTTTCTAAGCTGAATAGTCAAGATTCCCCAAACACTGGGACAGGATAGTGTTGTGACGAGAATGTTCAAGTCCCAACCAAAAGGTACTGGGTTCGATCCCCGATGTCCACGTCCTACCTAAAGGCATCCTTGAGAAAGACCTCCCTACTAGCCTCTTAATGACATTATATGTCCTTAAGTATTTCAATGTAATGGCCTACCTCACGTGGTCCTTAATGCTACCTCAGTTCACTCCTGGACATGCGCTTTCCTCCCCAGATAACTATCTTTAAGGACGACGAGTGTGTCCTGGCAAGTAACTCACACCGGGCCAAGTGGAAGGTGATCAGCCCTGGAGGTAATGAGGCCATGGTGCCCTCTGTGTGTTTCACTGTGCCACCGCCCAACAAGGAAGCCGTGGAGATGGCCAGCAGGTACGGAAGGTTCACGCTGGGATGGATATGCCTGGACGTTGGAAGGGAAGGCTATCGGTGATCTCATCTTTTATTATTATGGTTATTTTTGCCTGCAGGATCGAGCAGACGTACCAGAATGCTCTGTCCCTGTGGCACCACTCCCACGTCAACATGAAGAGCGTTGTGTCCTGGCATTACCTCATGGCCGACATACGAGCCATCCGCAACTGGAACGTCGCCTCGGTACGTTTTGAGGCACTCTTTGCGAGTCTCAAATGAGTTCTCTCTCCGACTCAGGAAAAATATCTCCATAACAACACCCTGGAAACCCTGTGTCACTCAGCCCCTCGTACTTAGTGGTTTCTGGCACAAGAGCTGTGTAGCCTCCCCCCAGAAGTTTGGCTATAGCATTGTTGAACTTGGATCCGAGATTACAATCCAAGAGGCCATAATCATAGATGTTGATTCACATGATTGATAACCCATTCAACTAATTTCTATTCACCCACTGTAGCGAAAGATACAGAGAGCATGTCACTTAAGTGTTGATCCTTATCAATTTACTACACACACACACGCACACACTCACACACCTTTCCTCGTTTCCTAGATCAAGACCATGTTGCCAGGGGCACAGCAGCAGGTCCTCAGCAACCTGGACTCCCACTTCGAGGAGTTCCTGGAGGACAGCGAGGAGTCAGAGGTGTTCACAGTGGCAGACCGGGCCCACTCGGAGAGGGAGGTGGTCGCCTGCAAGCAGTACTACGACGACCTGCTCTGCTCGGCAGAGAGAGGCAGGGCTAAGCTTCATGCGGTTATTATGGGAGAGGGAGGGAAACACATGCCTCTTAAAGCCTGCTAAGAGCAAAGTTAATTCCGTTTGGAATTATACGTTCAGATGGATTTTGAACTCCCCAGAGGCGGACTGAGCAGACTGTTCCAATGCTAACGTCCCTTGGTGTGATTCTGGGACAGCAGTGCCACCTAGTGGTGTATCTTTGTTTCATAAATATAGACTGCACTGTAATATGATTTTTAAAAAACATACCTCATGCTATTATGTTATATTAACTTGGCGGGCACCATGGCGGGCACACATCTAGGAATTGCTTCCTAAATTCAACATAAACATAATATCCAAAAATAAAGAAACTTTCTTTTAGTTTTGTACACATTTACATCAACATCCTCCATCTCTCTCCGCCCACCAGAGGAACGCGAAGACTCCGAGTTCAACCGCTACATCTCAGAGGTTCGTAACTTCCGCATGCACCTGGAGGCTCACGAGGAACACCTGATCCGCAAGATCAGGACTCCCCTGGACAGAGACAACCTGGAGCAGAGTCTATTGCGCATCACAGAACAGGAGGTACGGGGGTCTCGGCCACCACTGCAGTACAACGAGGGGCTTAACAAGGGACAGCACAAGAACAATACATAAATAAATACATATATATATACATATACATATACATATACATACATCTAAATACATGAAATAGTACAGGTCATAATGACGATAATAATAGACCAAACACTGCTTTATTACAACGAAAGCTAAACCAAAAAGGATTTTGTTTCTGATTTCTGATTTTGTTTCCTCCTCTGCCTTCTCCTCTCCTTGTAGAAGAAGATGTGTGAGCTGGAGCAGCTGAAGGAGGACCTGGAGGTGATGAAGGAGAAGTGTGAGGTGTTCCTCAATCAGGCGTCCACCTCTCCCTCGCTCCCCACGCTCTCCTCGGAGCTCAGTGTCCTGGTGCAGAACATGGGACAGGTCCACTCCATGTCTTCCATCTTCATGGACAAGTAAGAGCCCCTACAGAGGAATGACCCTGGCCCGTCCGATGATGTTAACAATCAGCCAGGCGGTATTCACGGTTAAAAACCGTGATGACCGGTCGTGACCGGTCGTGACCGGTCGTGACCGGTCGTGGGATATTCGTTTTGTCATTTTTATTTTTTAAAGTCATTGAGGGCCCTCATATACAAAGATGTTGAGTATGGAAAATAAAACGATACAAGATAAAAGAAAACAATATAACCAAAATCAAGGTTTTTTGTGAATATTGACCTAGAGAAATGTTCACTCTCTGGTCATGGTAATGAGAATGTTTAGCTTATTATTGATTATTTTGCTGCACAATAACTGTGGGAACCTCGTGACTAAACTAACAGCGTTCTTCCTCGTCGCGCAGACTGAAGACGGTGAGCCTAGTGGTGAAGAACAGCCAGACAGCAGAGGCTCTGGTCAAAGTCTACGAGTCCAAACTTTACGAGGAGGACGCCGTCAACTGTGACCTCAAATCCATCGAGACGGTCATCAGCACGCTCAAGGTATTACAACGCAACTAATTGGATATTGATTGATTTATTTTTCCAATTTGTTTTTAATTGCGATGGCCAAGATATTCGAACCACAAGCGCACAAATCGACTTCTCAAAGCAACCGTCACTTATTTGGGATGGGTTTCTGTATGTTCTCAGCATTGGCGGTCAGAGATTGACGAGGAGCAGGAGGTGTTCCATGACATGGACGACGAGCTGAAGAAGGCCCGCAGCATCAGTGAGCGCATGTTTAAGGTCCACAACGAGCGGGACTTCGACCTGGACTGGCACCGGGAGAAGGCCGACCAGCTGAGCGAGAGGTGGCACAGCGTTCACTCCCAAATCGACAACAGGTCCGTGGTTTGGTTTGGTTAACGAAAGAAAGAAATTCGACTAGCCTCGTCTTTCTGGTTCCTATAGCTACTCTACACTACTCCACAGATGACATTTTTGTCTTAAACAATATTCGTCATTCATTATGATGTGATTTTAGGCTTCGGGAACTGGAAAGTATCAGCAAGTCACTGAAATACTACAAAGACTCGTACGGCAGTTTGGACCAGTGGGTCCGAGACATGGAGGCAGCTCAGCTGAAGGCCCAGGAGAACAAACCTGAAGACAGCAAGGCTCTTGCTGAGCTGCTCAACCAACAGAAGGTTAGGACCAGGGGAGACTCATACAACATTTAATATATGGCCCACCGTCTAAATATAGGCATCCCACAGCGAGAAGCTTAACTCGTACTGGCTCAATGATAACATTGATGATAGTATTTAAAAACACTTCGCTAAATGAATGAATAGTAAAATAATACATGATACTATTCTGTATATTTCTCCAGGTTCTGGTCGCTGAAATTGAGCAGAACCATAGCAGGATAGCAGAATGCCAGAAGCACTCAGAGCAATACTCCTCCGCCGTTAAAGTGAGTACTACGACATAAAGTACCGTTAAGTCCATGAGAGAAAGTAGTCCCTCGTGAACTCAATCGTTCTACCTTTTCGTTTATTTCTTTCCTTAGGATTACGAACTTCAGCTGATGACCTACAGGGCCATGGTGGACTCTCAGCATAAATCCCCACTGAAGAAACGCAGGATGCAGAACTCTTCAGACGCCATCCAGCAGGAGGTAACCACAGCCCCAACAATACCAGTTCAGCCGAACTGCCCACTGTTGGGAGCCATTCAAGCTAAAGCGTTTGGCTGGGCGGTTTCTTTCCTTCTGTTCTCGCCAACAGTTCATGGATCTGCGAACACGCTACACAGCTCTGGTCACGCTCATGACCCAGTGTGTGAAGTTCGCCAGCGAGACGTTGAGAAGAACCGAAGACGAGGAGGTTAGTCTGTTTTTATTATCATTGAACACGCTGGTTATTATTGTTATTATTATATTGACGTCGGAATGGGATCGACTGTTCAAGCCTTGGTTGAGTGGCGTTCAGCATGGCACGTTCAGGGGAAGTGAATATTTTGCTGCATTTTATCTTTCTCTTTGAATGCTTTTTCTCTTATTCTGAGGTTTTCATATGTTCACTTCAGAGTCCATATGGTGATGCTCCCATAAACATTTCATAGACATAGAAATTCACCTTTAGAGGGGTACCATGTCCTGGTATTCAGTTGTACTGCAGCCAGTAGATATCGCTTGTTAGCTACTCTTTATCATTTGGTTTTCATAGATGAAGAACTGTATTACCCCATGACATTGTCATCATATTATCATATTCAATGTCCTTGTGTCCTTGACAGTTGTGGAAGTATAGTTGTCACACGTAATGGGAAAAAAAACGACATGCACACAGCGAAACCTTTTAATAAAACAATAACCGATGTGTGTCACATCCAATCCATGTTATACCTTCACCTGCAACACCATCACACTTCTATGAGCATGTCTGTTGGCAGCGGCATGTTAAGGTCATGAGTAAGGACTTATGCAACCTTAATGCGAGTATTTGTAGCTTGCATGATGAAGCTTTGCTCTTTCTCTTTCCAAGTACATAGGGGATTCTAGTCTTTTCTCTGATAATTGCAATAATAAAGGATTTCCTTTTAAATGGATTTCAAATAATAAAAATCAACTGGATTTCAGATAATAATAATTACTTTTAGTAGTCGGAGTAATATACAAACATGTATATTTCCTAAATACACAATCGAAAATAGTTTTAACCGTCACTAAATCCGGTGTACGATGATTTGACCTCTGGCATGTTGTATTTATTATCAGGCCATTTATTATGAAAATCGTGATAACTTCTTATAAGTCATGACAAAAATGATGACTCCCTCCTCTGCGTTCCTAATGCTAGTTATATTGTGTAAGCTACATGCTACTGAATCCTTCCTGAATGTATCTGAGGGACTGCTTCCTGGCACTTCAGCTCTCTGGTGACGGTTTGGATGCTCCTGCCAGCACACCTTTTCTCCATGTTCTTTTGACAAATTAACATAATAATTGCGCATTAAAACTTATTCTTTGCGTTATAGAGCAAAAAGGCCTTTGAGTGGGCAGAAAGCTCAAAATGGACAGAGACCATTCAGCTCCAAAAAGCAGCAGGGGAACAGGAGATTAGCCAACTCCAGCAACAGGTACAAGAGCTAGAGGCCAGTCTGACAGAGAGACAAACCCGGCTAGGGCACTTGGAAGGAGAGGTAGAAAGTCAAAAGAAAACTATAGAGGATCTCAGTCTTGAAAGAGCAAAGCTCGAGGACAAGACTCGCCAATATTGCGCAGAACTGGAGCAGACCGTAAACGACAAAGTGGCGATCGAGGATGAGTTAAGTCACACGCAGCAGTTGATCCAACAATCAGAAGAGAAGCGGAGATCCCTGGAAGAGAGTCTCGTCAACATGAAGAAGATCATAGATGAGTGCACCTCTCAGAAGCTAGAAGATGATCTCAAAAAGAAAGAAAATGACGGTGAGAACCTTGAGAATGCCATGCTCAAGAGAAACAAGGTGACGCGGTCAGATTTCCCCAGTCAGGATCACAATATGAAGGCGGTAAATAAAAGCGTCTTACAGTCAACGTCAGCTGGAATTTGTAACACTGAGCCGTTAACCGGTTCAGAGGTAGAAGTCAGCCACCAGCACCATGAAATAGAAGAGCTCGCCAACGGTAAGAAACGAGCAGAAATGGAACTGGAGAAACTGGCATCAGAACTCAGTTCGGCGGTTGAACAGAGAAACATGGCCGTGAAAGACGTACAGCATTACGAAGGGTTGTTGGAGGACAGAACTCAAGAACTCAAAGAACTTCGAGCGGATATGGAGTCAGAGAGGAACAGCATGAAACGACAGTCAGACGACCTCAGACAGGAAATGGTGGACGTGAAGAAGTCCGTCCAGCTGTTCCAGGATCAAATCAAGGCTCTTCAGAGGGACAAGTATTCTCTGGAACAGAAAATTGTTTTCCACAACACTGAAGTAGAAGGCCTTCAAGAGCAGTTGAAGATCAATCGAGGGAAAATATGTAGGCTGAACTCTGTGGAGCAGGAAAATGATGACAAAATGCAGAACTTGGAAGAGGAGTTGTCTGCCAAACAGGCCGAAATAGATCAGCTTAAGGCGAAGTGCAGTGAGTTGGCAAGGATGAGAGCGTCCTTGGACAACAATATCAAGGTTCTCCAAATGAATACCGATTTATTGGAGCAAGACAAAGCACACTATGAACAAAGGATTAGGACTTTGAAAACTGATGTAGAAAGTTGGAAAGAGCAGCTTCAAAAAGCTATGGAAAACAATTCCGCCACAAAGAGAGCCGAGCAAATCTTACAACACAAGTGCAAAAATATGGAAGCTGAGCTAGAGAGGAGTACATATCTAGCCTCTCAGTCGCAGAAGGAAATCGAGGAGTTGAAAACAATAAACACAGAAATGGAAAGGAACATGAAAAATGTAAAAGCTGAACTTGATAAGGTAAATGTGGAGCTTGGAAGCAAGGAGCAGCAAATAGGGATTTTTAAGTCTCAGGTAGAGGGAACCAAATCCCAAGTCAAAATAATTGAGGAGGAGCTTCTTAAAAAATCCCAGACCTCTCATGAACTTCAGATTAAACTCAGCTGCTACAACGAGGAGGCAAAGACAATAGCTCAACTGCAAGAACACGTCACCAACTATCAAAATGAAATAAGGAAACTGAAGTCGGAGCTTAGCACGGCATCAGCAGACAGAAACGTGTCCAATCAGAAAATCTGTGAACAACAGTCGGAAGTGAACAAATTGGACACAGTACTCAAGAAAACGACTGCAGAGCTGCAGAAGGAATCGACTCAGAGTAAGAACTATCTCGCTAAAGTGAAATTGCTGGAGACTGAGCTTCTTAAATGTCAGCAGACTATTAAAGGGATAACTGGAAGTTCTGAGAAAATGGAGGCACAGTTAAAGCAGCAAATCAATAGTCTTCAGAGTGACAAGAGGGCAGCCGACCAGAAGCTGAACAAATTCAAATTTGAAATTGAACAACTAAACTTTGACCTTAAAAGAATCAAAGATGAGTTGGCAAAAGAGACATTGGACAAACGGCAAAAACAATCTAGATTAATCGAGATGGAGACAGAGCTCCAGAATAATAAGCTGACAGCCAAACGAACACAACATTTTGATAAATCCTCAGATGGTTTGAGGCAGGAGATCACAGTACTCCAGAGAGACAGAGCTGAGGCACAGGAGAAGAGTCGATTGATGGGGTCGGAGGTCAGGGTGTTAAAGGAAAAGCTGGACAGAGCTCAGGATGAAGCCAAAGAAAAGCACAATGAATGTTCACTGCTTAAAGTAAGGTGCAAACAGATGGAAGAGCAACTTGACAACTGTAAGAAAATGTTGGATGAATTGAAAAGCAAACTAGAACTTCAGAAGTCGGGCTTTGAAAGACAGCTGTTATTAGCACAGACAGAAATGCATCAGAAGATAATTTCACAGCAAACTGAAATCAAATTGATATCAAGCCAAGTATCAACTGAAAAAGGTTTGAAAAAAGATGCTCAACAGGTGAACTACTTAAACCAGAATACAGAAAAGTCAAAGCAAGAAACTGAACTACAGTTTCTACAGGTGAAAATCCAAATGGACAAACTACAGCAGGAAAAAGCCATTCTGAGCCGCGATCTCCTCAAGGCTCAATCTCAGATCAACCTTGTAGAAGACGAAAAAGTCAAACTTAAGTTGAAGATAAGTCAACTAGAAAGCCGCAAATGTCTTTGCTCGAAGGACGTGGAAGCCCTTAAGCAGAGGTTATCGGAGAGCGAGCAAAGGGTGAGAATAAAAGAAGAGGAAGCAAAATCCCTAAAAGAACAGATTGTTTGCTTTGTCAAGGAGGTGGAGAGCCTTGAGGAAAAGCTTCGAGAGCTGGAGTTTCTGATAAAGATGGAAAATAGACACAAGGACGAACACACTCAAAGAGAGCCAGATCAACCCTGTGCCAAAGACAACAAGGCTACCGCATTGATCTCCGAACGGTCATTAACACAGACGACGGTAACCACCTCATATGAAGATGGAAGGCATGAGCTAGAGGAGGAGGAAGCAATGAAAATGGGTCTTCAGAGGTCTTCAGAGGTATGAATTAAATTAAACACAATATCACACACGTTATGTTGTACAATATCGCAATATTCCTTTAAACAAACATTTATCATTTTACACATATAACAATGTAATCTAATTTACTGTTATGGGTTCATTTGTTTGCCAAAACAAATTTATATATTTTATATATATTATATTTCTTTTTTGTCATATTCACAGATTTCAACACTGGAGAATGGAAAAATAACAGAGGGTATGAATAATACCAAAGAAGGCAAAAGAGAAATGACGTTCCTTGAGCATGTGAAGAAAACTTTGAACAGTGCTAGTCAAATGACCAAGCCACAACAAAAAGATATGCACAGCGCCCCTCAAGTCACGCAGGAAACAAAGGGCAAACCGTCGACCATCGCAACGAGCCTATACATGTCTCTCATCGGAGATAAAAATACTGTCACAGAGTTGTCTACAGACGCTCACACAATATCGGAGCAGTCCAATGAGTTGGCAGTTAAACAATTTCGTACCATACATAAGTCAGTGGAAAGTTCAACAAACACAACTGATCCAAAGTCATCCAGTATGGTACGTTCTACCACCTCAACCACAGTCAACATCCCAGGGCTCCAAGGCAGCATAAGCATAGACCTTTTAATCCAAGCTAAGCTGTTGGACCCAGACGCTTCGCGTAGGTTAGAAATGGGCCTCACCACAGTGGAAGAAATTCAAGCGACTATTGCTCAGTTCTTCAGCCAGCCAAAGAACATCGCTGGAGTGTACCTCGAGTCGAGTAAGAAAAAGATCTCCTTCTTAGAAGCTGCTGAGAAAGGAATCTTGGCGAATGCCAACGCCGTTGAGTTTTTAGAAGCGCAGGCTGCAACAGGCAGTAGCATTAGCTTAGCCGCAAGTAAACCCCAGCCATTCGAGGAGTCCCTCGAAAAAGGGAACCTAGACACACTTCTTAAAGACAAACTGAGAGAGGCACATTTAGCCTTTAGCGGCTACACCCATGGGGACGAAAAGCTGTCTGTGTGTGAGGCAATCGAAGCGAGACTTGTTGACAGGTGTAAAGGAAACGCACTCCTGGAGGTCCAGTTAGCTGCCGGAGGGCTGGTGAACCCGGAGTTAGGTGTTAGGGTTCCTGCTGACATCGCTGTCGATCGGGGACTGTTGACCAAAGCCACGCTACAGAGTCTGTACGAACCCATCACCAATCCCAAAAGGTTCCACAACCTTTACACTGGGCAGAAAGCGCTCTACGGGGAACTGCTGAAGACGTGTGTCTATGATGTTGACGACGGGGTCTATCTTCTTCCGTTTGGCGGCGTGGATCTATCCAGCGCATCTCCAACCAGTACACATAAAGTGTCTGTCATCAGCAGCCATGGAAGCACAGAGATGTCGGCGTATGAAGCATACAAGGGTAAGCACATCAACATGGGGACGTATCTGTTCCTGTCGCAACAAGGCAGCAAATGGGTGGAAGAATCCAGTGTCGATGTCAACGGCAGCGCGAGGCACATTATCACAGACGGCAGAAGCGGTAGGCAGCTATGTATTGAGTCCGCCATAAGTCAGAGATTTCTGGAGGCGACCGAACTTGCGAGCTACCGCAGTGGGAGTCTAAGCATCTATGAGCTGGTGGACCTCATCTACTCCAGAATGGTGGTTGTGGAGGATGTGAACGGCCCCATCGCAGGCCTGTGGGACACCGCTCAGAAGAAACGTTTGTCAGTCCTCCAAGCGTTTCAGGAGAACCTAATAGACATTGTCACGGCACTAAGGCTGCTGGAGGCCCAGGTTTGCACCGGAGGAATCCTCGATCCCATGTCTGGGGAGAAGGCCACACTGAAAGAGGCGCTCGGTCGAGGTCTTTTAGACAGCTCGTTTGCCCACCAACTCCCGCTGTATGAGCAGGCCTACCACGGCATTGTCCAACCCAAGACGGGAAAGAGAATATCTGTGGCTCAGGCCATTCAGGAGAATCTTTTCCCCAAAGACATAGGTCTGCGTTGTCTTGAGTTCCAGCTGCTGACTGGAGGGTTCATTAACCCTGAAACTCTGAGCAGAATCTCTCTCGAGGAAGTCGCTCAGAGCGGTCTTCTGGACAAAAGCACACTGGCATTACTAAAAGATACTAAATCTTACAGTAAAATCATAATTTGCCCAAAGACCAGAAGAGCCATCTCCTTCATGGAGGCTCTGGAGAGAAGTATCCATGACCACCACACTGGGCTAAGATTACTGGAGGCTGTTAGGTCCAAGGCAACACGTCAATCTTATTGGAATTATCGCTACATGTAAAAAAGCTGCTCTATTTAGTAGTAGTGAAATGTAAAGCATTTAATCACGTCTTTACCTGGTTACTTTTAGGGGTCTGTAAAAACACCTTGGTGAAAGTTTTATACATTTGATGTAACATGACCTGGAATGTTCTGATGATGCAGTTATACATATTGAGACAAGCAACCGTTTTGAATAACATGGGTTGAGGATTTTTGGGGCATTTCAAGTAAAAACTGAATATTAAAATTATATTCCTTGATGATGGATATTTTATTATTATCATTTTTTGTTTGTATTTCATGCAAATATATTCTTTTATTAAACAAATATTCAGAACATAAAGGCATGAGATTTGAAGCTATACTGTTGTCGAGTCCAGTTATTCATCATCTGTTTCTGAAAACTGATATAGCGAGTCGGACGTAGATCCATAGATAAGGTTTCCCTGACATTGACATTTCCGTCACTGTGGTTCCAATGTAAAGGTTGAAAACACAGACCTTCAAAGAAAACCTTTTAATCTGTTAATATTCTAGAGGTCGGCTGATGAGGAGAAGAAAGAACACGGGGATAGAGTTATCAATCTGTTGCACTGGGTGTCCGATGTGAAGCAGGACATGACGGATGGTAACGCAAACACAGAGTCCTCCAATAAGCCGAAGGTAAACCGCTTGTGGGATCCTCCTTCCATGTCATTCATAAGCTGTTCTGTATCACGCTGATCATTTCATACATTTATACATACATTTACAATTAATATACCATGACCATACATGTATACATCCAACATCCAAATTGCTACATGCTACCCTTATCATGTATATATAATAGCAAATGAAGTAAATATACCTTCTATTCATTTTGAGCTTCAAAGGTACACAATATTTACATTTCCTTGATTCTCATTATTTTAGCTTTTTATTTATTTATTGTGTTGCATCGTCAATGACCTCATAGATCTCATAACTTATTTTCTATTAACCTACTTATTGAGCTGAATTAAACTGCCATCATTCAGATATTGCTCATGAATCACATTATAGTAAAACAAAAATTCACATTTCCTTTAATCACTGGCTAGTCCTTGAAACTAAACATCAGGCCACATTCTATCTATATTTCTATATTTCTGTATTTAAAAAAATACATATAAAGTTCTGTCCACCAATGAACCCTTACCACTATTCAGCCAATAGCAATGAACATCTGTTAATGTATGACCATCCATCATATCATTAACATGTTTGTGTGTGCTTATAACTCTATATAGTTAATATATGATCATTATTATTTTAGGTTTCCATTGAAGAGATGGTCACCAAAAAGGAGCAAATCGCAGAAGCCCTGAGGGCAACTCAAATGATGTTGAATAAACATAGTGACAAGTAAGCTACATCCATTACACATTTTGCTACATGGCGTTTTATACATTTCGTTCTCTGCTTAAGTCGGGCCTCGTCTCAAGCCAGCCACTTTCTTTGATTCCCACAGAATGTCAGAGGAGGAGAGGCAGAAAGCCCAGGAACAGCTGATGGCTCTCAGCCAGGCCTACTGCGACCTTTCTCAACAGTGTGCAGATCAGATGCCCTCCACAGACCAGGTTGGATGATAGGCTGGTCCCCTCACCCCCACCCCCCCACCAACAGGCCTGATAGTGTATTTGTCTTACACCTGGCACCCACTGTCAAATTGCATGACTAACCTTTGCCTCTATGACCTTATTTCTAGCAGGCTGTGAAAAGGTTCTCCTGTTTTGTCTGTTTGCTGTTATTGTGTGTACTGGATCACTGCAGAATATCGACTACTACAGGATGTAGGCTGATCAGGAGTATGGAGTATGCTGTGAACATGCTTAGCTAGATCCCACGTCATTCTGACTTTTCAAACATCGGTCTCCACTGAAACCATGCGCTTGAAATGTCTTGCACCAAATGAACCGATAATACTTCATGTGATCCACAAGCCTTGTCTGTTTCCAGAGATGCTGTGTATTACCTTCACAGATGCATGACAGCTTCAGTGTGTTGTGTTGTGCTTTAATGTCGTTGTACTGCTGTCAAAGCCTGCTCTTACGCATATGATCTCTTAACATGCACATGTGTGTCGAATGGTGAGTAAAACCTTTTTGCCTTGTCTCTTGAGTACCGATGCATACTGCAATTTGTATTTCCACATACATTTCCAAATGTATTTGATGTTATTATAATTCTCCCTGTTTTTGTCTTTTACAGGATTTAGGAGACAAATTCACTGCTCAGAGTGGCAAAAATGATCAGAGTGATGTCATTGTTGCAGTGGCCCGGCCTTTAAACTCTGGTCTCAATCGTTCTGACCTAGAGGTGTGTCTGGATGTAAACAATGCCCTGAAACAGGATGTTAGGTACAACACACCCCACCACCAATGCCCTGATCTGAAAAATGAAGGCAGTCCTCCACCTCTCTCCTCTGAACACCTGACAACACTAGCCTCACTCAGGGATTGGGGAGGGAAGGAATCAGAGCAGATAGACGTCCAGCATGGAGACGACGGCTTGAACATGTGCTATACTGGTGACACAATGACCCCAGAGAGGGCATTTCAGTCAGGAATGATCCCCACTTCAGTCTATACACACCTTCTAGAAAACACACAACTGCAAAGGCCTGAGGAGAGTAGTGCAGTGTATGAGGAAAGAGGAGTTGAGGGTTCACACATGTCATTCACACCAGAGCATATTAAGATGCTGTTTGCAGACAGTGATATCCACTCAGAAATGGATGGAAATTCCTTGCTGAATTTCCTTACAGAACAGGGTGTGGGGCAGAGTCAACAGACAGGCACTGGCCTCCTGGATATGGAGGGACTGACAGTGGATGAAGCTGTCCAGTGTGACTCGATGAGACATTGTAGTACGGTCATTGTGCTTGAAAAACAGAGGGGTTTTATAGGACTTGTAATCCCTCGCTCCGATGAAATCACAACCGTGTCCTCCTTGTCAGAGTGCCAACATCTTGACTATGACTACAGCAGCACACTGCTCAGCAATCGGTCAAAGATAGCCGCTTTTTACATACCAGAAAACAACGAGGTGGTAGACATTGATTCTGCCGCAGAAATGGGTTTCATTGACCATCACACAGCAGAGGTGTTGAAATCTATAGAATTTCCTGCAGAGTTGCCTGATGTTGAACAGCTCAATGCACAATTCTCCTCCTGGCTCATGTTCAGGGAACTCACACTCGATGGACACAGTCATGCCACAGGTGATCTAGAGTCCAGCAGGGGACATGCAAACGCTCCCTCTCCTTCAGAGATGAGGCTGTTGTTCACCTCATACCTCATGATGAACAGTTACCTGCATCCAATGTCGGGACAAAGGCTGTTGGTTCTCGATAGACGGTTGACCAACATGGTTCCCCTTTTCATAGAAGACTTAGCCTTTTGTGAATCCCATGAACCCACATGTTCTTCTCGCTCTTGGGATGTTTGCAATGTTTCAGGGGAGGTAGATTTCAAGACGCACAGAGAGAACTTTACAGACCCTCGGGAATTGTTGCACATTGATGAGGAGGATACAAATGATTTATCAAGAAACAAGCTTGCATTTAATTCACATGCTTTTGTCACCTTGGGAAGCGATATTAACTTTGAAGCACAATTCAATCATGTTGAGGTAGCTGAATATAATGCAGATGAGAACACTGTTTGTAGTGTAGAGTACATTTCATTTGAAAAGGACACAGATAATACATTTTCTACTGAATTTGAAAATGGTATAAAGATTCAATATCATATGGACGCTGAACACAAAAGAGCTACGTATGAACGTTTTGATATTCCAATGCCTAATGAGACTTCAAACGTCCCCACTTCATGTTCAGGGAATCGCCTAACTTCTCATTCACCCTCAATCGCAATTGAAAGTTCCTCGGAAAGTTATTCAGTGGCTGTAAATGCTTCCGATGAAACGCGACCATCAGCCGTCGACACTAACTCACTGTGTAGTGGGTCAGGACATACCGCTGATAAAAGCACAGAACCTTTGTGCTTCCAACAAGTGCCAGAATACACACAGACAATGACACAAGATAATGCCACTGCTCTTGAACGAGATCAACAAGAGAAAAGGGACATAGTGTATACCACCTCTGTGGATGATCACAGCCCTAAGACGCCTGTGTTTGATGAGCGGGTGTCGGGGTCACTTGTTCTGCAGTTGTGTGGAGAGGAGCATAGCGTGGACAAGAAAGGCACAATGTCAGTCTTAAAGCAATCAGTGTCAAGGGGCTCAGTGTCCTCTTATGATGCGGTGCATATTAATGACCCACCGAGTCTTCTGGGTGGTGGATCTGATGTAAATTCCAATTGCCCGGTCGATATTAGTGGCAATTTGGCATTGAAGGACGTCTGTGAGCGAGTAACTGTGGTCCTGCCACACTCGGACCTGACGCCCAGAGCCATCATTAACCTTGAGGCAAGTGGCAGTGATTTCACATGTAATCAGCGCATCCCAGAGCATTACACTGAGGACAAGGTCATGATGCTTGGTGTCCCTGTTGAACAGATTGATAGAGATGGTTTAGACAGTAGAAGTGAATGCACAGAATGGAGGTCAAGAGGAAATGCAGGAGAAATGAACAACCATCCACATCCTGTACTCGCCTCATGTATTAAGCATGGGCCTTCTGGCACTGAGGTGATCTCAGCCGTCTCCTGGAGTCAGGTTACAGAAGCCAGGGCGTTTCCTCACACCAACGGAGCGCTTTCACTGAGGGAAGATGTGGGCAGACAGGAAATGATCGATAGCCAGCTAATGCATGCGATGAATCAATCCGAAAATGCTATCCAAAATGATGCTCAACCGACCCTGTTGCTGTTGCCTGGTCAGATCAACAGAGCCTTTGACCGCAACATTGAATCTGAGCTGGGCCATGAATATACCACTCCAGCCAATCTGTGTTGTGTAGGAGATGGCTCACCTGTCGATAGAGATTTTCTGAGAGATTACGGCCTTCTTGGAAATCAGACGGTTAGTCCTGTTCAGAGTGACTCAGGCATGTCGTCATCGCACAGTGATGTATTGTCCGAGGAGAGTAAAATGGAAAATGTGTCTGTGAGCCTCACTCAGTCATCTTTGATTAGTGAGCACAGTCAGGCTATGGATGACTCATCGCCAAGGGATGTGTTTGGAAATGCTGTTAGCTCATGCTCTGCGTCCAGGGGAGATGATAAGGGTGAGATCACAGGAGTTAGCCATGGAATCGCATATCCTCAACAGCCATTATTACATCAAGAAGGGAATGTTACTGCATCTTCTGTATCGCAGGCTACTATAGGGAGTACAGAATACATTCAGTCAGGTCCCAATGCCAACAGTAGGTTGGGGTCGGATTTCAGTTCTGCAGACATAGTTGAATTAGGCAGGGATATTGGAAGGAGAAATTCCTTAGAGAAACAATCTGGCCAAAGTTTTACCATGACTAATGATGGTATGCAGGTCTGTTTGTCTGCTGACCCAGAGACCATAGAAACACATGTGAATGGACTCAATGACACTAGAATACAAATAGACAAAACCCTGAGTTCAGACGTCAACTCTGAGTGTCTCCTAAACGATAAGCAAACAGGTTCAGATATTTCAGACGATTGCACTCTCGCAGAGAATCTCACTTCATTTTCTGGGGGATTATCAGACTTGCCTAATATGTCAGACACAGCCCATATTTCTGATGCTGTAAAGCACATTTGTGATGAGCGCAAGGCCTTTGGTCTAAAGGAGGTCCACGTAGATCCCTTACAGAAGCTCAGCACGCAGCTTGTTGAGGGCGGTATAGAAGATCTTAATGTTGGCGCCTTACAGAAGACTAACACAGAGTGCGATGGACGGTGTACAGAGCAGGTTAGCGCCGATGAAGGGGCTGTTAAAAAGGTCAACCAAGATGCTTTACAAAAACCCAACACTCAGCGTGAAGCTGTAGTTATAGAAGGAAATGCAGTGGATGTCTTGCGAGGGACTAATACACGACAGGATGAAAGGGGTACAGGGAAGGTTAGGGTAGATGCCTTAGAAAAACCCAACACAGAGCATGAAGGGAGAGGTGTAAATGGGGTCAACAGTGATAGGGGTATAGAAGGGGTGAATGCAGATACCTTACAAGAACCAAACATAAACCATGAGGAACAGAGTGCAGCGCAGATTCATGAGGAGGAAGGGGCTATTGTGAATGTAGATGCTTTACAAGAGTTCAGCACAAAGCATGATGGAGGGGATACAGTTAGGTGTAATTTTGATGAGGGGGTTATGGAAGAGGTAGGCCGAGATACTGAGTGTATTGAAGAGGTCAATGTCGATCCCTTCCACAAACCCAACACACAA
Organism: Bathygadus melanobranchus; assembly: GCA_900302375.1. Classification (NCBI taxonomy): domain Eukaryota; kingdom Metazoa; phylum Chordata; class Actinopteri; order Gadiformes; family Macrouridae; genus Bathygadus; species Bathygadus melanobranchus. The sequence goes on from OMKP01031858.1 coordinate 20,792, forward strand.
CGAGAAAGAGCAGACGCAGAAGGGTTTAATGTTGACATCTTGCAAGAGACTAGCGCACCACATGTCAAAGGGGGTGCAGAAGGGGTTCGCGTGGATGCCTTACAAAAACCCAGCACCCAAACTGGTGAAGGGGGTACAGAACAGGTTAACATAGCTGATGGCGATATTGAAGTTAACATAGATGCCTTACATAAGCCCAACCCTCAAAATGAAGAAGGGGCCACAGATAGGGTCAGTGTTGCTGAAAGGGCTATGGAAGTTATGGACCGAGATAAAAAGTGTATTGAAGTCAGTGTAGCTGCCTTACAAAAACCCAACAAACAGCACAAAGAAGCAGGGAAAGATGGGATTAATGTAGATATCTCGCAAGAGACTCACACACGACATGATGACGAGGGTACAGAGCAGTTTAAGGTAGATGCCTTCCAAAAGCCCAACACACACCATGAAGAAGAGGATGTGAAAGGGGTTAACGGTGATGAAGGCAGAATTCAGGGGCAAGAGTTTAATGTCACAGTCTTAGAAAAGGCCACACACAAAAAACAACATGAAGAAAGTTGCCTAGATGCAGAGTATATTGAAGAGGTCAACATGGATGCCTCAGAAGGGGCAGTTAATGTGTATGTGCAAGAGACTAGCACACCATACGATGAAGAGGGTACAGTAAGGGTTAATATAGATGCCTTACAAAAGCCCAGCACACAACTTGTTGAAGGGTGTGTAAAATGGGTAAACAGTGATGAAGGGGGATTTGAAAATGTTAACATTTATGAAGGGACTATCAAAGGGGATTATGTAGATGCTTCACTGAAGCGCAATACACAAAATGAAGAATGGAGTACAGATGAGTTTATAGCTAACACACAACATGCAAAAGGGGGTGCGGAGGAGTTTATGGTAGATGTCTTGCAAGAGGCCACAACAGAAGAGGATGAAGGTGGTGTCGCTGACCACCAGGACATGATGACCCAGTGGTCAGACAGAAGTGTGTTACTTACCAAAGACAAAACCCATGGCAGCCTTCAAAGCAGTGCCCCAGACCATCTGGTAAAATGGCGCGACCAAAATGATCTCAGTGCAAACGGACAGGAATTGGGACACCTGGACAGTGTACCTGAAGAAGAACTCCGTGAAGCCTCTGAAATGACCCGGCCGCTTGATATTGGGAGCCTCCAGTCTAAACTGCTCCAGGTTCTGCAGAACATGCCAGAAAGCCAAGATCCATCGGTGCTCAAGGGAGTGATTGAGAGCCTGGGTGTTGGTCTGGGTACTGACTCCCAGGGGGACAGATGGCACACCCTGGAGAGCATCAAGGAGGAGAGCTCAGAGGAGGAGGAGAATGAGCCGAGGGTTAGACGATCGGAAGACGATCTGAGTCTCCATCTTGGTACTGAGCTCTGTCATCCAGCTTCTGCCCAGACCTCTTCCAGTGCCACCGGAGACAGGGATGACATGCAGAATGCTATGGTAATCCATTTGTGTTGTTTTCTGTGCTCTACTCTACTCGCATCCAACATTGCATGTGAAACACCCTGATCTCTTGCTGTGTCTTTAAACTTTCCACAGCACTACTCCACACAGGACTACCTGGAGTGTGTGGGAGGACTCCAAGACCATGCAGACTTTTTAGATGATGTAAAAAATGAACTTATATCCCAGTGTTCCTTTAGTAGCAACATGGAGGAGTTACAGGACCAGCTCCAAGATGTGCAGGTGAGAGATCCTGTTTTGCTGTTGACAGTATGAAGGTTGTATTTATTTTCTTGTATATGTATTTGTCCTTTATGATTGTTTTGTTTATTTTAAATACAGCATGTGCACCTTGTACCATTTTTTCTGACTTTATGCATTTACTTCACTTTACTGCAGACAATGATGTCCAACCTGGCTAAAATGGAAGTTGTACTCATGTCGGATTTGGAGAAAGCAAAGGAGCTGTTAGGCTATGTTGACGAGTACATTCCCATTCAGATCCAACAAGACTTGGCTTCATCATGCACACATCTCAAGTCCGATTTTGCTGCCATTTCTCAAATGTGTGCAATAAAGAGTTGCGCGTTAACTCAGGAAATCGAATCGGGAAAGGTCAGTGCCCTAGGATGCCAAGTGAATCATATTGTCGTGGCTTTGACAGTACAATCATGAATCATGATTAATTAATACTCTTGATCTCGACTCGATGGTTCAGCATGATGTCTTCTATTGCACTATGCAGTTCCATTTGGACACAACATACCAGAATCATGTCAGTAAGTTGGATGAGTTAAGCAGCTGCCTTCAAGACAACTCAGAGACGTGGGACTTGGGTTTGCTCAAGATGCACGACGTGGAGACGTTGAAACAAAACCTCCAGCAGAACAAGGTGCAAGTCCTGATCACTGCATGAAATACAAGTGAAGGTTGTCTGAGTTCTAATGTATTCTGACGAGTTTATGCGTAATTCATCCGTTTTGGTCCCAGGAAATGGAGCGCAATTTGCAAAAGGGAGTGCGTCTCGGGTTGGAGGACGTGGCGTTCGATGTCCAGTCCTTTATCTCAGAGAACACAGAGTTCTTGAGCTCGGCTCAGAGCAAACACATCCTCAAGCTGCTGAGCACCACTCAGAGAACATTCAGGGAGCAGACTGAGAGGCTGGCTACCCAGAGACAGGCCCTGGAAGGCCTGCTGGAGACCAGGGAGAGAGACATGCAGCAGAAGGTTGGCTCCTTGATGAGGCTTCCAGTGCCCATAAGAGGAGTCTGGCTAGCTAACTAGACTCATGGAAATAAATGAATGGAAATAATGTTATTTTTGCATGTCAACAATTGACAGAATGTAGAATGTAGAATACATCTGTTATCATATATTAAAATAGATTTATTTTAATGTATTATTTAAATATTTCCATTGTAATATATGTATGCATGGAGTATATGTTACAGGGAAATGCTAATCATGCATGTCTACTATGATCTACATACTAATCTTTCTACTGGTGTGTCCCACAGGCCTCAAGACACCACATGAGTCATAAACAGTGGAGAGAGCATCTTCTCTGTTGGAGTGCTTTTGCCCTTCAACATTAACACTAACACTCATAACAGAGCATAGGTCCTAATGATCTAGTGAACAGACAGCATGTTTACAGCATAACAGCATACTCCTATTGTCATGTCCGGTTGGTTGTCGACAATAATCGGCCTCTTTGGATGCAAATTGCGTCATTGCCCTTGGTGTTGAATGTGATTTGTTTTGTGATATTGATGTCGACCTATTCTCTTTTGCCAGGTCGTCACAGAGAAACAGAAGGGGTTTTCAGACAAGTTGGATGAGCTCTGTGATAGCCTAACCCTGACTGAGAACCGACTGATCGGCCACAAGCAGGAGGCCGAACAGGCGGACAGCGTCAGCGATCTGCAGCAGTACCAGCAGGAGCACCAGGTATGCTGACAGCAATGATGGGCCTTATTCACCGAGCCACCCTCTGGGGAACTGGGGGAACCAGGATGGCCGTGAGATGAATAAAGCCAAGCCAGCTTAGAAAGACACTTGAGAGACAATCATGGGTTTCTTTGCCCCAATATGTCTCCCTACATGTCTCTGTTTAACATGTCTTGTATTCCCTGACCCTAGGCCCTGCAGAAGGACGTGCTGACCAATGCGGGGGCCTTGAATGACGTAATCAGCAGCACCAAAAAGTTCCTGGAGGAGAACCGGTCCAAGATGACACCCGAGCAAGTGGCCAGCGTGGAGGAGAAGCTGGAGGAGGCCAAGATCAAGGCCAAGCTCATCAACCAAAGGGCTGAAGAGTCCAGGAAAGACCTGGAGAAGGTGGTGACCACCGCCATCAAGCAGGAGAGCGAGAAGGTTTGTGATTTGAACCTTTAAATATACGTGTCGGTAAGAAGATCTGCCATTCCATTATTGTGTGTTCTAACATGCATACATACATCCATCCATACATCCATACATCCATCTAGCTTCATCACGGCATGTAGACGATACATCTGAAGCTTTATAATGATTCTTTCGAAGGCCCTTGTCATGATTTTAATTTCCATTTCCACATGTGTGTTTGGTCTGTTCAGACGGCAGCAGTGGAGCAGCTCGAAGAAAGCAAGCACAAAATCGAGGGTCTGCTGGGCTGGATCTCCAACATCGGGAACGGGGGAGACGCCAGCGTGGACTCCCCCAGACACATGAGCAAAGAGAACGGGAACCTCCCAGTGGAGACCGCCGCAGCGGTGGGGACGGGAGGGCATGAGGAGGAGGAGGAGGAGGAGGAGGAGGAGGACGCCAATGGCAACGGCCCACATGCCACTGAGTCTGACTCTGTGAGCAAGACCAACGAGAAGAACTCCTCCTCGCCGGACATCGATGAGCAGTATGACCGGGTCAAGGTACTTCAGCTCAAATTGGAACACAAAAAAATGCGATTTGGGCTGAGAGGAGGGGGGGCGGGGTGTATTGTCCCCATGGTTACGACCATCGGCAACCTTGTCATTGTTTTTTAGTACAACAAACTGGTTGGTGGAGACCGACAAAGACAGGAGGATTTCACACCTGTTCTCTCTCTTATTTTCCCTTGTTTTAGAAACATAGATTACTATGTTGATCATATAAGACAGATTTTGGGTTCACTGCCCCTTTAATAACATAACAGATCTTTTAATTGACACTTTTCTCCATTTGTTACTTGAAATGGACTTTTATTATCATCATTTTCATTTCATTATGATGATGATCTATTCACGTTTCGATGATGACATGTTATTATATTCACGTCACGATGTTTGCTCCAGGCCCGTCATCAAGAGATCCTGTCCCAGCAGCAGGAGCTGATCGTGGCCACCCAGTCGGCCCAGGCCCTGCTGGACAAGCAGGCCCAGGTTCTGTCCCCGGAGGAGCAAGAGAAGCTCCAGAGGGACATCCGGGAGCTGCGGGGCCGCTACGACGCCTCCCTCACCCGGGCCGAGCAGCAGATGAAGCTGGTGCAATGTGTCCAGGAGGAGCTGAGGAAGTTCCGGGGGGACAGCGAGGAGTTTGAGGTGTGGCTGGACCAGGCGGAGGCTGAGATGGAGAAGCTGGCCGCGCCCGGAGACAGCCTCCATGTCCTCACCCGGAAGCTTGAGCGCCAGAAGAGCTTTTCGGAGGACGTGATCTCCCACAAGGGGGACCTGCGCTTCATCACCATCTCTGGGCAGAAGGTGTTGGACGTGGCGAAGGCCTGCGGATCGGCAGATGCTGGGGACACAGGTTCCCAGCTCCTGGTGGATACCTCTGGAACCAGCGCTTTAGTCAAGGAGAAGCTGGACTCTGAAGCCGGCCGCTACAAAGCACTCTATACTCAGGTACGGTCACCCCCTTCCTCTCCATCTCCATCTCCTCTTTCATTTGGCAATTTGTTGTAATGGCTCACTGTGACCACACGATGGCAGTATTGGCCTGGAAGGAAATGGAACACATTGTGTGTGTTCTGTATCTCACATTGCCAAGAAAGGGAGTTTTTTTTGTTAATTATTTAATGTAATGTTAGCTTTAAAATACATATCTTAATATACATGTGTTCGCAATATGTATTTGTTCTATTTTTTTGCACATTTCTTTAGTGTAATAATTTGGCCAGAAACCTGAAGGACGTGGTGGAGAAGTATACCAAGTATGAAGACTCGTCTGCCGCGCTTGTGAAGTGGCTGAACAGCTCCGAGGAGGAGGCCAGGAGACAACAGTCTGAGGCCATCGCTGCTGACCCCCAAACACTGCAGAGGCAACTGGAAGACACCAAGGCAAGAACACTGCCTGGGCTGCAATACACCTTACACACACAAGGGGGCAGGGTAGTCTCTAGTGTTTAGGGTGCTTGACTCCCAGCCAGACAGATATGGGTGCATGTTGTGTACCCTGATGTGTGCTGTCTGCCTGTAGCCATCCTTAAGCTGCTTATCCACGTACTGCTCATTAAAGGGCCCCTTTTTAACCAACAGTTGTAAGTGTGATTAGCCATTACGAGACGTTTCAAAATTGTCATGTGATTTGTCCCTCGTCACATCACAAGTGGGAGTGTATGATGATGTATGATGGATAGATACGCCTACCGGCTGGTACAGTCAACTGGGTAGGCTGGTAGACCCGATCTAGTCATCACTCATCTGGGTGGACACTCCCACTTGTGATGTCACTAGAGGGTAGTCACATGACAGTTTTGAAACAGCTTGTAATGGCTAATCACACGCACACCTGGTGGTAAAATAGGGGCCCTTTAATGACATGTCGCTTCGGATAAAAGCATAGAGTAAATAGCACACCAGTCCTGCCTCAGCCCTAACACAAGATAAACTAATCCAAACCAGCCCTTCAAACCCAGAATGAAAGATTGAATGGGATTTGGCCCCGTGTCATGTCTTAGGTCACGCTATTGTGGGCCCTTAACATCACATCGTAACTGAGACTCGGTGGCCAGATTGTGCTGCTATTCAGCTCTCTAATCAAACCTCAGCATTACGAGGCGTCGAGCACCGTGTATAACCAGTGACCGAAGACATGTACGCCTGTAGCACAATACAGATGACGACACGGGCCCCAGCGTGCGCGCGCACGCGTGTGCGTGTGTGTTTCTGCCGCGTGCGATGACTAGCGTGTGAATGACACGAAGAGGCCGGTTCATACACGCTTCAGCGCTAAGCGTTTAACGGGGTTACAAGGTCACGACACGCAAACAGACGCTCCACGCCATATAAAGCGTTTCCACTCACTTTAAAACAACAAGCCGCTATTTATAGCCCTGCTCTTACTCCCCCTGACTTTTGAGCAGAGGGAGTCATGTTCAAGTTCCCCTCAACATTAGTCTTTATTTGAAATATGCTCAGATGAGAGGCGGTGGTGGGGCAAGTGTGGGGTTTGTTTTTTTTCTGGCTCTGGTTCCTGAAACATTCCTTTGAACAGAGGCCCGAGCGTTGCTTTTCACTGTCAACCAGTTTGGATGTACTGAGGTGACCGTGCTGAGGGAATGAAGTGAGGATGAAACATGTTCCTCAAAGTTCCTCAACGGCTTCCATTTGTATTTAATTCAATTGATAAACTATAAATAGCTTGTAGCGTATAACTCATAGTGTGACACAATACAACGGTATGTAGGCCTAGATGGATACCAGATTGTGTAAGGAAGCAACAATTGATCAACAATGAATTAAGAAGCAGCTGATAACCAGGATAACTATCGCACATGGCTTGAGAACAGTAATATATCTGTCGATAGATATCATCAGCAGATATGTAATAATAATCTATAATGTGTATATTTTCTGTCATTCCCCAGTCACTGCAGGCACAGATGACGGAGCGCCAGACCGCGGTGGAAACACTCTGCAAAACGTCCGACTCGTTGATGTCGTGTGAAGGAGAGTTACTGAGTCACCCGGAGGAGATCCAGGAGACCGTAGGTGAGGGGACATCTGACCGTCGTGGGTCCACAACACTGCACTACGGCCGGGCTCCGTCGTCCAACTGGGAAACACCAGCGGAACGTCCTTATGCGTTACCTCATTAGAGACATATTGATGGTTACTGAGCATTTATGGATGAGAGGAAAACACAGTGGTCAGTGGTCAGTGGTCAACCCTTAAAAATGTGTAAAATAAAATGATACCGCTTTGGGTTTTTAGAAAACAATTGATTTGAAGTAAAAGCCGTCAAATTGTATTGAGTTTTTAATGCAGCAATCATTCTCATCTTGGCAAACCAAACAGACATTTATTTTTTTTCCAGCATAGTAGATTTTATGCGAGACCATTCCTGCGCACATTCCAAAAAAGGCATAAAAGCACACTTTAAACATTCTACTCCCCTATATCTATCACCAAATGAGCCAAAACCCCAAATGATTCATTTAGATTTCCTACCAATATGTGTGAACTCAACATATATATTTCGGGGGGGTTTCTGTCTTTCACACGCGCTCCCAGATGACATCGCCGAACGCTACGGCAACCTGTCCAAGTCGGTGAGCGACCGCAACGAGAAGCTGCAGATAACGCTGACCAGGTCCATGAGCGTGCAGGACGGCCTGGACGACATGATGGGGTGGATGCAGGGGGTGGAGGACAGTGTGACGGAGAAGGGAGAGACACCACTGGACTCTGCTGCCTTGGGGGCCCTCCTCAGCAAAGAAGCAGTACGTATATGAGAGTACACAGGGTTGAACAGTTAGTCACGGCTAGCGTCAGTTGTTTTGCTCACAATGAATGCAGTTGTTGAACTCCGGTGTATGAGTATTACTAGAACAGTCTATAGGCTGTTGTAGTGGTCCTTTAACCTGATTGCTGCTCCTTAAAGGTTACAATGGGTACTGCAGTCCAAATTCACAATATTGGAATATTGGAAAGAGCTCACGCGGGTTGCCAGGTTGAGGACACTGAACAAACACGAGCGCAAGACGAGCCGAGCACATTTCATACGGAGAACAGTGAATCACACAGACTAAAACAAAAATAGATGTTCTGACCCGGAATGGAAGGCAGTATTTCACAGAAGCCAGTATTTCCATTCAGCATGTTTCCTTAATCTCTGATTTATGATTCAGTACAGCAAATGTGTTACATATAGAAAAAAATCTTTTTTAAATCTTACATACAGTACAATATAATACAATTTGAACAAAGCCTGCTATATAAAGCGTGCGTTGTGTGTTTTCCTGCCATCTTCAAGGCACTGAGTCAGGACATAGCAAGCCGCCAGAGCAGCATCTCCACCATCAAGGCCAAAGTGGAGAAGTTCGCAGAAACCGCGGACCCCTCGGCCGCCGCCACGCTGCAGTCCAAGATGAAGTCCCTCTCCCGGCGCCTGGCCGACGCCCGTGACTCCCACGAGCTCAAGGTGTCCGACCTGGAGCGGGTCAAGGAGAAGGTGGAGCGGTTTGAGATGATCGCCGAGAAGGTGCAGCAGTTTGTGGCGAAGCGGTCGCAGGAGCTGCGTGAGACGGACGGCCCGGGGAAGAGCTTCACGGAGCTGTCGCAGCTCATGCAGGTACGCCTGTTCTCCTGATTCTGATGCTTCTAGTAATACAAATAATACACTAAAATAGACATAATATGCCTCATACATGAATATAAATAAAGATGTGGCTCTCCTGAAGTGTATATCCTATGTGGTAGCGTTCTGAATCGTGCGCTTGTTAAATAACACCTTTGCCGATTGTGCATGAATTGAACCCATAATCAAAATGACAAATCGATGGATTGTCACCGTGGCCCCCCCCCGTAGGACACTACGGCCGAGTTGGTCGAACAAAACAAGGACATGGAGCTGCTGAGGACCGTGTCCGAGGAGCTGCGCATCATGTGCCCGGACGCCAGCCATGTAGCGATGCGGGCCAGTATGCAGAGACTCAGTGACTCGTACGACGCCCTCACGGACACCGTGAACAAGAAGTAAGTGGTCTCACGGTCATTCATTCAGGTTCATGTTTCCGGTGTACGTGAACCCCCTGTTTCAGCTTGAATTCGAACACCGTGAAAATGTACACAGAAAAGGCACTTTGATGTCACAAAGTGTGTCAATTTCTGATTTCAAGCCAATATTCTGGCTTGTGTCCGTGTTTCATCATGATCTCCTCTCCTTCTCCTCCCCCGTCAGAGAAGAGGAGGTGTCTTCGTGCAAGGATCAGCTGGCAGAGTTCAGGTCTGCGGCCGGAGCTCTCTCCGCCTGGCTGGAGGAGACGGACCGGAAGATCCCGGCCATCCGGGCCAGCAGCGGTACGCAGCGTCTGGAGGAAGACCTGCACGTCCTCAACGTGAGTCAGCCTCCAGAGTTTGTTATGGAGACGCGCCGTTGTCCCCGTTCTTGTTTAGGCTACCGGCTCCTCCGTCCAGCGTTGTGCTTTACTGGAGACAGGAGGCCCGGTGATGATGTCACTGTTATGACACTGGCGATTGGGGTTGGCAACGGATGTGTTGCTCTGAACGGATGTGTGTGTGTGTGTGTGTGTGTGTGTGTGTGTGTGTGACTGTTACTATAACGGATCACACTGCTCCCACTCCCCTAACCACCTCCACTTAATAATACCACAGTCTCCCAAGATGAATAGAGAGCGTTCGGTACAGGACACGTCTGCTGCTGGAGCAGCTCTATCAGTCTGACAGCCCACCTCCAGGAGAGGAGACACAGCCAGAGTGAAGATTCACAGCCAGTGTAGTAGCAGCCATAGACAGTGCTGTTAAAGCCAGCGGAAAATAGCTCATGATGATGAGAGACTTCTGTAATACCCGTGCCCTGTGGTGCATGATAGCCACTTTCTATGTTATTTATATCCAATGATATGATATATATATATATATACGCTATACGTTATTATATATCTATATGTGTTTGCGTAAACAAACTATTGCGATGGTGACACTAAATATTACAGCATTGTATTTGGTTTTATTTATTTTTATTGTCATTTTAATATTTTTTTTATAGTTTTCAAGATTAGTTTCATTCACAACAGTGGACGTCATTCAAGGCTCCTTTCTCATCATTTATCTGTGTACCTTGTCTCTCCCACCCCATGAGGTCATCCCTGACCGTGCCCAGCTCATTCTCATAAAGACGTGAGTGTTATTCTTATACATGGTTTGACCCGTCCCTCTCGTTCCGCAGGGCTTACTGGAGGAATGGATGGCCCAGGGCCCTGCAGTGCAGCACCTGAATAGCAGAGGATCAGCACTGTGCGCTCACATCAGCTCTCTCACATCCCCGGCCAAGACAAGCGCGGGCAATAAGTCAGGTACGACAATGCGGACAGGCTGTAAAGCATGGCTGATGTGGAGGCACGGAGGCCGAAGGCCACATCTCGGCTAACCGGTGGAGGATTCTCTGTGTGTACAGTGTTTCACACCGGCCTTGTTGTGTTGTGTTGTGTTGTGTGTTTTCTGCATTAGCTGTTACTAACGGTGACGGGGGTCCCGGTGGGAGTCATTCTTACCTTACCAATAAAGGTAGTCTCTCACTGTCATCACTTCATGATGTTCACACATTGGTTACTGGTTTTCTCTTTCAATGCTATAAATATATACAGTATATATATAACTTTATAACTTTCCTGTGTCTGCGTTGGTTTGAGGTTTGGTGCTCGATTCAAAGTGACTTAAACCTGCGCTGTGTAACTTTTTGTTGCTTAATTAAGAATAATGGTTTTTTAAGTAAATCCATGGCTTCAGTGAGAAAAAGTTACATGGTGCAGATTTAAGATACAATGACACTAATTGCCTTGTCTTATGGCATGACATAGTGAAGTGCTTCAGTTCTCATATCTGTATATCCATCCTGGCCCGCCTCCACAGAGCTGATGGGGATTCAGCAGAACATGTCTTTCATCACCGAGGGCTACGACAGCCTCGGGGGGAGGCTGAAGAGCGGGGCTGCGGAGCTGAGCGGTCTGGTGGAGGGGGTGAAGGAGGCCCGGCGGGAGGCTGACCTCATGGTGGCGTGGCTGGGGGACAGGAAACACAAGGCCTGGAACGCTGGCACCATGGAGAAAGGTTCGGTGAAGATGCAGCTCGAGCAACAGAAGGTACGGAGCATCTCACCGGGTGGAGGGTTAGCCCTAACCCTAACCCTAACCCTACCTGTAACCTTAAGCAACATAACATAACCGAACCTCGGCATCCTCTGTGTCTGTATTCATTATTAGCTCCTTTGGATAAAAGGGTCTCCCGGGATAATAAAGTATTGAAACTGAACTTGATTTGTGTATTACATTGCATCCATTATGGATTGTGCATGGACAGGTTTTGATTTTCATCATTGACCGTTTGTGTGTTTGTAATGAAAGGAGTTTGAAGCTGACATGAAACAAAAACAGGAGCATCTCCAGCAGCTGAGACAGAAGCTCCTCCACTTGATGGAGACTCACCCGGACTCCCCTGAGGCAGCTACATGGAAAGAGATGCTGGCGCAGATAGGTGTGTTGAAACAAGGCCTTTATGCCCATGACTAAGGCTAAAACCACTGTGATTCAACTTTACCGTCTCTGGTGGGACAAGCTGTTGCAACCGCTGCTTGTGATTAGTCGTGTGTAGTTGTGTGTTATGTCAGTTACCAACACGCACATCTCAATCAGAAATAGTAGGTTCATGAAGTTTGTTCAGTACTGCCCCTGTGGTTCAGTCACACATGCCACTCGAGTGCCACTCATTCCAAGTTCAGTTTTTTATTGCACTATTGTACCAAGTGGTTTAAATTAGATGTGAAATGCCTTCTGTCTACTCTTGACATTTAGGTACGTGGTAAAATGCCTTAATGTGCGTCATTGGCTCTCCTCGCCAATAAAAATGCCAGTTCAAAGTCCTGATCAGCAGGGGTCTGTTATCATTAAAGACGGCAGGTTTTCTGGATGGGGGGAAAGGGCTGTTATAGCTAACTCACGAGGACTGCTCTCGCAATTCTTCTTTGTGCTTAGACGCCGCGTGGGATGAGGTCACATCCTGTGTGGAGGAGAGGAAGCAGCACCTGGAGCACTCCAACAAGAACCTTGAGGTGTTCCGGACGGCCGAGCCACAGCTGCAGCAGTGGCTGTCGGAGAAGGAGCTGATGATGAGCGTGCTGGGGCCCCTCTCCATGGACCCCAACATGCTCAAGATGCAGAAGCAGCAGGTTCAGGTAACTGTGCTCAGGAAACAAGCTGTGATGATCAGTGATGATCAGTGATGATCAGTATCTACCAAGAGTATTCATGTTGGTACAAATCCTAGTGTGGCATGTGTGTGGTCGGTGGCTGGTTTAATCAGTCTCACCTAGCCAGTCAGGCTGATTGGTCTGGCTGGGTGAGGCTGCACACCTGTGAGCCATTGACTAATCAATGCCCACAGGTTAAACCAGCCACCACCACACACACTCAGGAGAGCGCTAGCATGCTAGTAGAGTTACCGCCTGCTCTGTCCATGTCAATTCATTTCACAACTTACAATAAACCGGATTATTCACCACCTTCCTGTGTCCTGCTGGTTTGGAGAACCCTTAAGAAGCCACTTATGTCGTGTGGCAACGAGGTTTGCTACACCTAGTTTTCAGTTTTAATTTTTTTGCTGATCAAATGTTCACACGGACTCATTGCCTCCCTCCAGATCCTCCAGAATGAGTTTGAGAGCCGTAAGCCCCAGTACGAGGAACTCCACAAGGCCGCCACCGCCATCCTGGACTCATCCTCCGGTGGTAATGCAGACCTGTCAGATGGCAAGGCGATCAAGGAGCAGTTGGCAGCGGTCACCCAGAAGTGGGAGGACGTGACGGGGCAGCTGGGCGGCCGGGCCGGCCTCATCGACCGGGCGGCAGGGAAGACGAGCCTTCTCCGGGAGCTCCTGAGGGACCTGGGTCAGACCTGCGGCCAGCTGGAGACACAGCTCAGGGGGGAGCCGGGCCAGCAGCACAGCACCCAGCCCGATGCCGTGAAGAAACAGCTAGAGCGGGTGCACTCCATCTCAGCCCAGCTCAGGGAGGAGAGGAAGAGGCTGAAGGAGGCGGAGGCGGTCGTGGCGGAGCTCACCGCCATGGTGACGGAGGACTACCTGAAGGCGGACCTGGCCAGGCAGCTGGAGAGCGTCAGCAAGCCCTTTAAACAGCTGGAGGAGAAAGCAGGTTTGGCTCCCATTTCTGTTTGCCTTTTTTTTTTTTGAGTATCTGGGGGGTGTTCTAGTTTTGGAGAGGACATATCGTTCTTTTTATCATTGATTCAATTTGTTGGTTTAATGATTGCATGTGTGCTTCTTCTTACAATTCACTCAGCAATGAAATATAGCATTTCCTTGCATTTTTCCATATATTCCACTTCATCTCTTCCCTCTCTGAGTTTTAGTTGTCTAGATTTAGTTTCAATTCAGATTTTGATTTAATATGTCACAATTTAATGATTTAATGATTTAAAAGGATATGCCATTATCAAATTCAGTTAAATGATAACCCAAAATACACTAATGTGTCAATATGTCAATTGACATATGGATCTACTCTATATTCTGTCCCACGTAGCCAAACGTGTCCAGCAGCTGAACTCCACCTTCGACAGCTCCCAGCAGTTCCACCAGACCTCCGAGGAGTTCCAGACCTGGCTGGATGAGAGGCTCCAGGAGCAGTCCTCTCCGCGGCCTGTCTCCGCCAAGGTGGAGACCCTGCAGCAGAGCCTGAAGGACCACGCCGCTCTGCAGACGGCCCTGCACGAACACGAGCAGCCGTACAACACCATCATCGGCAAGGGCGAGACCCTCCTGCAGAACGCTGACGGTGCAGAGAAGCTGGCGCTGCAGGGCCAGCTCTCTGACCTCTGCTCCAACTGGGAGGAGGTGAAGAAGAGCTCAGCTGACCGCGGCAACCTGCTGGAGACGGCCCTGCAGAGAGCCGCCACGTACCGCCACCGGGCGGAGAAGCTCGGCTCCTGGGTGGAGGAGTGCGAGGCCAGCCGGGGCCGCGTCCAAGTGACCGTGGACCCGGTGGCCGTGGAGAACTCCCTCTCTCAGATCAAAGCCCTCCAGAAGGACGCGGACAAGCACAGAGGGGCGGTGGAGCAGCTCAACTCGGCCGTAGACAGCCTGCTCGAGGTGGCCAACGCAGACACCGAAGGAGTCAAGGAGGAGAGGGCCGCCGTCGGCGAGAGGATGGACAAGCTGGTGGAGGGGCTGCAGAGCAAGAGGGAGTCACTGGAGAAGATCTCGCAGACGCTGAAGGAATTCAATGACACCCAAAAAGAGGCCAAAAGCCAGATGGAGAGAGCTAAGAAGCAGGTGGATGCATACGAGTCCCTGGGGGTACAGGCCTACAGCAACAAGACCTTGACCAACATGAAGGCCCAGCAGAAGAGCTTAGAGGTGGTGCAGAACCAGGTGGAGCAACTGAAGAACCTGGCCAAGGACCTGGTGGTGGACGTCCCAGACGCAGACGGAGTGACAGAACTGCTGTTGCAGGCCGACTGCCTGGAGAAAGACTACGGCTCCCTCAACAAGCAGGTGGAGGAGACCTGCTCGACGCTAGAAGGCAAGATGCAGGGCATCGGTCAGTTCCAGAACAACATCCGGGAGATGTTCCGCCAGTTCACCGACTTGGACGATGAGCTGGATGGCATGGAGCCGGTCGCCCTGGACCTGGCAGTGCTGAAAGGCCAGCAGGACGGCATCCAGGGCTTTGTGACAAAACTGCAGGAGCTGACAGCCAACACGGTCAACGCCGGGGAAAGCTGTAAGAAGATGCTGGAGACAGAGTCCTCACCAGACCTGTTTGGCTTGAAGAGAGACGTGGATGCTCTCAGAAAACAGTGTGGCAAACTGCTGGACAGGGCGAAGGGCAGAGAGGAACAGGTTCAGGGTGCACACAGCCACCTTGAGGAGCTGTACTCCAAGCTCCAGCACAGCACAGAGAAGCTGAGCCGGGCCATCGCCACGGAGGAGTCCCAGGGTGTGGTCGGCATGGAGACGGAGGTCATCAACCAACAGCTGGAGGCCTTTAAGGTACTGTCGACACTATGTAATCATTTGATAGCACAAAGATACTATGTTTTTCCCCCTAGCGTGTATTGGATAATATGAGAATATCAGTTAATAGCCCCATAAAGAGTAAGTTGACAGCGTTTTTCTCGGTACCAGTCGCGTGTCTCGCGTTACATTCTGGGTTTTTTTTCAGTGTTCTTGAGGGCGTTCGTTTTGTTTGTCACATCGCACCCACAACTTGCTGATGTAACGTTACCATGGGGATTTACGCACCTTGAATACCGTTCCATGAATGAACTTCACACAATCAGTATGAAGTGAATCCAGCCACCATTGTGCAGCTTATTCATGAAAGTGTATCTCCATTTACATGACATGTTTTAGTTAATTCTTTATCGAGATGTGTAAGAGATGTATTTGTATTGTTACTGTGACCAGGGGGCAGGAGGGGGCACTCGGGCCGGGTGGTACCCAGCAGGGCATCGCTTACGTCAGGGGTCTCACAGACGAAGGTGGGCCTGAATGTGGTTCCCCAGACTCTCTGCATTGAAGCAGATCGTGGTCACCTCCTGTTCAAAGCTCAAAGCATGAAATCATCGTTAACCCTATGATCCGAGCTGTCCGATCTAGTTTAGATTGTTTATAACTGGGGTTTTAGTTAGTCCAATCAGTGTGTTGCGGGCTTTGGCAATTCCGCTGAAAAGGTGTTGAGGTCACTGGGCTAAATGTGTTCAGTGCCTCAGGCGAGACATGAATGTGTGGTGAAAGTATTGTTAATCAAATGATTCATGAGTTATGGAACAGAATGTCAAGTTACAGATTAGCTTACCCTCGTTGTTGTAGCAATAGCAATAGAAATCATCCAAACAACACTTTCACTTTTTAAGGAGTTCATTGATTTGTATTTAATTTAAATGTGTGTACATTTAAATGTGTGCTGTTAAAGCAGTACCAGTCAGGGAGGCCAGTGAATATTGGTGGGTGGGTCACAGGGGAGACCATTAGCAAGACAGACTGATGTAAAGTCTACAATGTTTAGCGTCTGCAAAATGCATAAAAGCCTGTACATTCCTTTAGAGTATGTAAAAGAGGATTAACCTATATTTGGAACAGAAACGACTACAATGTATATTTGTTGCGGGTACCGTAATGCCAAATGCATTGTGAGATGTCGATAATGTAGGTCACATGTTGTCACTGTGTCACGCTGAAGGGGGTGTGGCCTGCATTAGGGGGGTGTGGTCTAATATCCTGTTGGGCTTAATGGATTATGCTCTCATTGTGGTGTGTGTGTGTGTGTGTGTGTGTGTGTGTGTGTGTGCTGTCCAGATCCAATATCTGTTGTGTGCTTGTATGCAAACAAAACCGCTGAGGGTGTTGCTGTCAAACAGCCGATTGACTGAAATGGTTGCCAAGCAATGTTGCGTGCTGTTGAATTTGTGTTGCGTTGCTCCTCATCAAAGTGACAAAGTCTTCTTCAGCGTTTGATGTTGAAGGAACAGGTAGAAAACAGACAGAAACCTGGACCATTTAGTCTTAACACAGGACTAAGCTTAGTTTCAACACAGCAGACGAGAAGCCAATGGAAGAATGAGTTCAGTACAAAGTTGCGTTGGACTAACCTGCTTGTGTATATTCTGTCCGCTCTATCAGGCCTGTCTGTTAGACGTCTGATTCGATGCTTGTGTGCAAAACAACGTTGAGGGGCGTGGCCGTCAAACAACTGATTGATTGAAGTTGTTGCTGAGCAACGGGTTTTTTTGTGTGTTGTTTTTTTTGACAGTCTTTTTGTTTCACCACACCACAATGGGCCTCAGCTGCTTGCGGAAAATCCCCCATTGTGTTTATTCCTCAGCTCGCGTCTCTGTGTACCGCGTCCTGGGAAGGACGCTGTCAGAAGACCTCACCGTGCTCCTATATTAGGTTGCTGTCTGTTTTCATACCCAGAAAGCCCTGGGATGGGATGGGATGGGATGGGGGGTTGTGTTACATTCTGTAGTGTGTATTCTGTGGCTTTAAGTGTAGTAAATCTGTATTCTCTCTGGGCACCCGTTGGCAGCTGTGAGGAGAGAAATAAACAGAACGCTGGGACCTACCTTATTTAATGTGCTTTTACCTTTTTAGGTCAGGGTTTGGAAGAGACCACTCACACACT
>OMKP01031862.1:0-23139 GCA_900302375.1 Bathygadus melanobranchus
ACCAAACACACCATACACACCAAACACACCAAACACACCAAACACACCAAACACACCAAACACACCAAACACACCATACACACCATACACACCAAACATACCAAACACAGCAAACACACCAAACACACCATACACACCAAACACACCAAACACACCAAACACACCAAACACACCATACACACCAAACACACCATACACACCATACACACCAAACACACCAAACACACCAAACACACCATACACACCAAACACACCATACACACCAAACACACCAAACACACCATACACACCATACACACCATACACACCACACACACCATACACACCATACACACCACACACACCATACAGTCAATGGTTAGTGGATTATTTATACATCTCTTTTATCCAAAGCACTTTACATTGCCTCACATTCACCCATTCATACACCGACGGCGGTGTAAACCATACATCTTAGTGTCACCATATTAAAACATATATAAATATAAAGGATAATTTGGTGGACACTTCTATCCAAGTGCATACATTCTTAGAATGGCCCCAGTGGGATTCGACCCCGCAACCCTGGCCTGTCAACCAGTACTCTATAAAAGAGCGCACATTCTATTAATGTTGACCCGTTGTCTGATGATTACAGCTGGACCACAAAACCAAATGTAATTGTTATCATACACACATGTATATGGCCTTGCCCTTTTTGTCACATACACACACACGCGCGCGCACACACACCTCGCTGACGAGTGACGTGTGGAAGGTGCTGTTGTCGTACACCCATCCACTCTGGCATTGGACAGATGGGATGTGGTTGCTGGCATTGGGGGTGTACAGCAGCTGGTACTGCGGTTCTGAATACATCCCACAGGCGACCGGGGTCCCGTCCTTGCTCATGGGCACCCCGACCGTCAGCCTCTGTTCCTCGGTCAGGTTCCGGAAGATGTTGCCGTCGTCCAGGGAGCGGAGGTCACAGCGGTGTGTGGGAATCACAGCGATGAAGTTGTTCAGAAGGAAATGACACGGCAACACCATCCGCGAGAAGCTCTGGATCAACATCAGACACATTTGGAATTTCCCAAATCCATTGATGTCCGAGAGTATGTTGTCAAACTTCATGGTGTTCTGTTAGCTCACAACAACACTGTGTGAACCATAGCTGAGGACTTAAAAAGGTGCAAGGTTGATATGTTAAACAAGATACATATTTACTCATGTCCATGTTAACCATTAAGGGATGTCTGGTGGAGATAACCATTTTAGACCAAATAGAAGATTAGAATTTGGTGTTCCTAGTAGGCTGTAATAGGGCCATACAGTGTTAGCCATTGTTAATATATGGCTGCATAGTTACTTGTATATTAACTCCCCATCAAATCATTTACTATCCTTGTTTACTGTTGACGGAGAAGATGTTCCGCCGTGAAGATCTCTGGTCGTCTGCATGTGACTAATTAACTATACTTTTAAAACTAGTTTAAAAAAAATGATGCACAGGCTTGGAGGATGCAGAGTAGGAGGTTTATTGGCAAGACAGCAACAACCACTGAGTTCGTTCATGAAGCAACTCTCCAACTCTTCCGGAGTCCAGGCTTATAACCACTTCTATACTTTGGGAGGGTTTAAACATGCATGCGTTCAACAACTGCTTGCTTCTTTTGGCATTTTATTTTGGCTCTTCGACTGTTTTGGCCGACACCAACTTTAAAACCTCACTCTTTCAAGATTGTCTTTTTCAAGACGGTTGAGAACTCAAGAGTACCAAGAACACATACAGCAAGGCCGTGCGTAAGAGCGCACGGCTCTCAGACCCCCTTGTTCCTCCATGTTTTATGTAAACATTAGTTTCTTTTAGTAAATGACATATCCTTCCTGGAGAACAACACTGTTTCCACAATGCCATACGAACCCCACAACAGAATTATTGTGACACAAGGACTAAAGCATATTTTGTACAAAATGAGAAGGCTACAAAGTGTACTGTCTGTTTAATGTTGTATGAACGTAACGTGGGGCAGGATAGAAAGGCTGAAAGGCTCTGGGTTCGAACCCAAATGCCCAGGCATCCTTGAGCAAGATGTCTCTACCAGCTCCCCTGATGTACGTACAAATGAACTTGAATGAAGTTGGATTGGATAAAAGTGTCTGCTAAATTACTACTAATGCATAATGCTAATAAAGAAAACTGTATGTGAGGGGATTTCTGTTAAGGTTAGATAAATGCACTGCGACGGGGGCCTGGGCAGGTACAGAGACAGATTAGTACACGGAAAATACACAAGTCCTTGTTTTTGTCTGACTTTAAATAGGTAACATACATGACCGACCGCGGGCCCCTTACAAGGAGTGGTGCGGCCCTCAAAAGGAACCCAGCGTTCTGTCTGGAACGGTGATCAAAGTGGGATCAAGGGATTACTATGTGACAGTGAAGATACCAGATACACACCGACTGGAGGAGTACTCATACATCTGCAGTACAAGCACCTGGTCAGGAGGAACACTAAAGACCCATCATGTCTTCACTGCAGGGGGAAGCTTCCATGAAGGTAAGCTGGATCTATTGGCTAATAATTAGATGATCTATCAAATGCTTCTCAAGTTTGACCTGTGCATCCTATTGGGGGTAAACATTAACAATGTTCCCTCTTTAACACTGCGTGGTGTATTAAGAGCTCTCAATCATTTGTAGTACTTGTTTACAGTTCTTTCATATATAAAGTCCATCTGTATGTATTCCAGCAGTTGTGACAGCCGTCAATAGCTGAGTGTTCATTGGAAAATATACTATGCTGAAAGTATATTTGATATTATTTGATTGCTATAAGTTATTGCTGGACTAAAGGGCATTTGATGTGGTCTTTCTGATAGCTCAGCTTGTTCATTAATTGTGGAAATTAACATGTAAATAGTTAATAATGAGTATACCATTGGACAACAATAACATAATTAGATATTATCATAGAGATAGAGAGGGAGAGAGAGAGACTGTCAGAGAGAGGGAAAGATAGTCAGAGAAAGAAAGAGACAGAGTAAGAGAGAGAGAGGGAGAGAGAGGCAAACAGTGTCAGAGAGGGAGGGAGACAGAGTGAGAAAGATAGTCAGAGAGAGAAAGAGAGAGAGACAGAACGAGAGAGACAGAGACAGTCAAAGAGAGAGAAAGAGAGTCGGAGAGGGAGACACAGAGAGAGGGAGAGAGAGAGAGAGAAAGAAAGACAGAAAGAGAGAGACATTGGATAATTTCCAATTCCCTCAGAGGGGTCATGACCTTGACCGAAGAAAGCTGACTCCCAGTTTCCATGGCGATGAGTCAAAACACACATCAGGTATTACCTTAGTAGGAAGAGTCACTGCTGGCTCAGTCCTTCAGGGTGAAGTGAAGTGTGAACACCTCTGTTCTTAGAGATCATATGCTGTAACAATAAAGCAACTCTAAATGTTTGGTTTTTTTGTTTATCTGTTTAGTTTCTGTCATGTTTGTTTGCTCAACCATATTTTGTTTAAACCATTTTGCTTTCAGAATATAGAGCATTGTTATTAATTGAGGGGTTAAGTCTCTCTTTAAATAGTACTATTCATTATTAGAGTTTGAGTAATCGTGAAATGTTAACACAGTAGTGATGACATGCCGTAGCTCTCTATATGTAAAACTGTGTTGGTTTTACCAGTCATTGTGAGCAGGTTACAGGTTATCCATAGCAAACCTTCTCCCTGTGAGCTGACCTGAGCGGACCCCTAGCACCATTCAGTATCATATCCTTTAAACATGAGTATTTTAACCTGCAAAGATCTGGCTCCACCATGTGGTGTTGGGGTGTATGGTCAACGGAAAGGTCACTTGCTTCTACGGCCTGAGAGCAGCAGCCTTCTACTCATTGAAAACGCACTGCAAATGTTTTATTGGCATTTGAAAAAACGTTTTTTGTGATGTAATATCAACTGTAATATTAAATAATGATGCTATTCTCTGTCTTTGTGCCTGTCCAAAGACCTCATTAGACATATGCCTTCTATAAAACAAATGTAGCTTGTTGAAGAAGTAAATACAACATACATTTACATTTATATTTACATTGACAACATACATTTCATGGTGACAGGAGGTCGTTGTTTGATGTGCTACCGTTGTTCTTAACATTCAGTTCTTTAAATGGACATGTTTTGACACTTTGAAAATCACAACGGTGATATATACGAAAACTCTGAGGGCAGCGAAACCTCGCCGTGTAAACAACAGCTCGGAAAAAACCCCACAGGCTCCTGATGGTTTCTGTGACGGCGAGGTTCTGGCGAGGTTCTGCAGTATGGATGTGAAGGCTGTTTCCCTGCCATGTGGCATACCATTCCATTTAGAGTGATGGGAGTCCAGAGGACGTGGGCCAGCCAGGCCCGCACTTCCAATTGGGGATCGGAATATTCCTTTTGAATCGCATGGCGCACGCTTCTCAAACGTCTACTGTGGCTGCAATACCTACATAGAGACACTATGGTGTTGATTTATGGATCTTTAAATGCCAATATTGTTAGAATTGTGTTGATTTATGGAGTAAGCCTATATATTGTTAAATATGTTACGCTACATTCTTGGTGATCCTATGGAATTCTGCATTCTGCATTCTATATCATATAGTACAAATTATTTGGACATACGTCCAAGGGTTACATAAGAGAATTAATTTGTTGTATTGCCAAAATGTGTGTCTCCCTGAAACTTCCATCTTATCTCAATAAAGGTTATTCTGGTCCCATCTGAGATCCTGAGGACCTCATCTGTCATATAGAAAATGGAGCCAATTCCTGAAGACCACGAGGACAACGACCATGACCACTGGTCAGGGTCAGAAGGTTCTCATGAGTCCTACGGTCTCAATAACACCAGCGATGAGGAAGAGGATCTCTCAGACCTAGAACCCAATCAAAATCTCCAATACCTCTCCAACACCTCACAGAACCGGACCTCGTACCCAGAGCAGCCCTGGTCTCCTCCAGAACCAGAAAGCCAGGAAGATTCTTCTGTCGATGACACCAATGCCCGCGACCCTGGTGGATCTCCAGGGCCTATACCGGATGTCACCTCAGGGGCCTGGCGAACGCCTAGCCTCGACTCGGAGGGGCCTCTCGCAGGCTGTATATCACCCACACCCTCCTCCACCTCCTCCTCCCTTTCCGCCCATGACACGACCTTGACCCAAACCGTAGTCCTGGAGGAACCCCTGGTAGCCAGCAGGAGCAGCAGGTGGCCCACTGCCTTACCCCCTCCCAAGGTTGGGGTTCGGGCCAGGGGGGCTGTGGCCAAGGAGCAGTGGGGGGAGGCTGAGGCTTCAGAAGGAGAAGAAAGAGGAGGGTGCAGGGAAGCACCTCCTGCTGCTGTCTCCTCAGGAATTCGGCCCCAGGGTGCTGAGCAGGCAGACCAGTGGAGCGCTGAGGTGCAGCGGGCAGATCAGCCCAGACCAGACAGCCACAGGAGACGGCAGACACGTAAGTAGTTGTCCCCTGACCCTCTCTCTCTCTCTCTCTCTCGCGCTGGGCTCTTTCGTGTGTTGAAGAACCTGCTCTTAGATGGTTAGGATTTGCTGGTTAAATCATACAACCTTCAATGCAATTTTTGTGCTATGAAATCACATTTCTCATGCATACGTCAATATGTGGTTGGATATGACATGCAGTTATTTAGATGAGTTACAAAGTATAATTTACGTTTAATATTTTAAGTGCTGCAAATTATTTAAAGTAGTTTGCACAGACGTATTAATCATTTCAGGTTACATTATTCCCAAAAAAGAAATATGTCTACTAAATTTAAAAAAACGAATAAAAACGGGGTCAGGAGGCGGTAGAACATTGATTCCATCCATGGCAGGGTTCATTCTCCCTGGGGTTCTCTGTGGCAGGGTTCATTCTCCCTGGGGTTCTCCATGGCAGGGTTCATTCACCCTGGGGTTTGCTGGTGAGAACGGGTACCAGAATAACAGCCAGGCCAATGATGAGCCAAGCAGAAAAGCATTTGACAGACACCAGCATGTGTCAGCTCTGTCACCTGATCCCTTCGCCAGCCACGGAGCTCAGCTTGCAATGGAAAGTCAACTAGCTGCTTCCCCGCCCCACGGACCCCACTCCTGGTCGGCTGAAACTGAATATGGAGCTTTTAATAGTGGCCTTGCATCAGCAGGAACACATAAATATATTATTAGAAATGATTAGTATTCTTGATGAAGCAAGAACATGAAGACAGTACTTGAATATGTTGTTATGATTGTTATGGTTATGATTATTATGATTTGTGTTTGTAGGGTTATTATGATTATGAGTGTGATTTTAATTATGATTATGATTATTATGTCTACCAAAAACCTACCAAATCTACTAAAATGAATATGTAATATTATATTATACTGAATATCATAGAACTGTTGATGAATAACCTATTGTAATTGTTATTATAGTTTGATGAATGTTAATGTTAAACTGTTGCTCTTATTTTGATGGGGTTACAGTATATTGTGGTTATCAGGCTTGTATGATGTTATGTATTGTCATTAATGTCTATTGTGCTAATCTCTTGTTCTCTTTCTGTCTATTACCTTTCTACCTCTCTCTCTATGTCTGGTCCCTCTCTCTCGCTCTCCCTCTCTCTCTCCCTCCCTCTCTCTCTCTTTCTCTCTCTCTCTCTCTCTCTCTCTATATCCGGTCCCTCTCTTTCTCCCTCTCTCTCTCTATGTCCGGTCCCTCTCTCCCTCCCTCTCTCTCTCCCTCTCTCACCCTCTCTCTATGTCCGGTCCCTCTCTCTCTCCCTCTCCCTCTCTATGTCTTGCCCTTCTCTCTTTCTCTCTCTCTGTTAGGGCCGAGTCACATTGAGAGTGAATCAGAGAGACACGTGAGGGAGACCAAATCTAAATGTAAACGCATCGCTCTTCTCCTCACTGGTGCACTGAACCCTCAAAATAAAGGTGCCCTACTGTTCAAAAAGCGTGGTCAAAGGTTCAGAAAGTACACGCTGGTCAGCTACGGGACTGGCGAGAGGGACTTTGACCACCAGGATCTGGTTGAGGGAGATCTTGACTCAGAGCAAGAGGAGGATTATTCTCTCCATCACCAAGAGCACCACGTGAACTTGGACTGGGAAAACGGTGAAGAGATGGAGGGACTGTCAGGCACTGGAGGGAAAGGGGTCATGATGTTCGCCCAGCGGCGCCAGAGGCTGGACCAGATTACACTCGAGCAGGAGGAGCTGAGGAGCAGAGGCCTACCGGTGGAGGGCGTTGTCCAGTCGGTGGAATCAGAGCTACAGGACCATTACTACACAGAGGAAACATACATGCAGTCTGCTAACCTAGCCCCACAGCAGACCTACATGGATACAAGTCTCCAGCTAACTTCACAGCAACAGGAAAATATTCCACAGATGACGAACCAGATCCCTGAGCCAAAGCCTTTGGTCCCCAACCGAACGGCCAAGCCCTTTGGGTTTATAAATAGTAGAGCAGCTCCTGTGGCGTCAAGTGTTAATGCCCCTGTGGCCAAGAAACATGACGTGAAATTCAAGGTAGCGGTGCCTGTCCACACCAGCCCTCAGGTGTGGTCTCCCACCGGAGACATCATAGCCTCCAGGGATGAACGCATATCAGTTCCGGCCAAAAACACAGGCATCCTCCCAGAGTCCAAGAAGAGAGTTGCTAGTAAACAGGTGTCAGGGCCGTCAGATCATCAGCTGCAGAACAGGGGAGACAGGAAATCCTACATCGAACCAGAGGAAGATTTCTTCAGTCTGGGCGCCGAGGCGTGTAACTTCATGCAACCCAGGTCAGTGAAACTAAAGATCCCCCCTCCAGTCGCGCCGAAGCCCACGGTCACCCCAAGCCGCCAGCCCTGGTTGAGTCCCCCATCAGAACCCTTCAACCCACCGATAAGTCCAGTGTCGCCATTGTTCGCCAGCGCCACAGGGCCTCAAGGCCAACCTTACACAGCACAGCAGGACCGGGCCAGTGCGCCATTTCAGACCACTGCTAATGCCTGGTCACCAGTGGGTTCATCTGCACAGAATCAACTCCAGCCCACCAGGAATAGCTGGAGTGCGCAGCCGGCGCAGTCGCCTGTGAGTATTAAGGCCGTCAGTCCGACCGTTAGCCCAGCTTACCCGCTCTCACCATCTTCATGGAATAAGCCTAACAATGTTGCTAACTCCACTGCCTCTTGTCCACCACAACAAAGGCAGCCACCGAAGGGGGCAGGTCCTTCTCCCAAGGGCCAGGGTTTAGGCAGAGCTGCTCAGAGTCAGAAGGTCGGTGGACCACCTCAAATGGGAAGAGGTGCAGAGCTGTTCGCTAAGAGGCAGTCCCGAATGGAGAAGTTTGTGGTTGATGCCGAAACGGTGCGAGCGAACCGAGCCAGATCGGCCTCCCCCACCACCTCACTCCCCAACTCGTGGAGATATTCCTCCAATGTCCGCGCCCCACCTCCCCTGTCCTACAACCCCATCCTTGCTCCTTTCTACCCACCGGCGGCCACTAAGCAACCCCCTTCCACAAGTCCTAAAATTAAAGCCAAGACCAGGGACAAGCCTAAGCCACCCAAAAAACACCTTAGCAGCTTAGATGTGATGAAGCATCAGCCCTATCAGTTGGACTCCTCACTCTTCAGATATCAAGCAGTCCCTGAGACACAGAGTCCTAGTCCAAAACCGTCTCCATCACCAGCACCTGAGATTACTCCATTCCCTAAACCTAGAAAACCCAAATCTGCCCCTTCTCACTCTCTTGGTATGAATAAATCCGATGCTACTTGCCAAAGCAAGCTAAATGCCCCTTCTCGTTCTCCGTCAGGAATGGTAAGTTCCCCAAACCCTCCTAAGCTCCAGCCCACTTCTTCAGCTGAGCCTCGCTCACCTGTCAAACAGCTGGATGCCAAGCCCACAACCACATCTGCTGCCCCCCGGCATGTACACGGCAAGACAGCTCCAAGCAGCCGACCCCTGAGCATGCCCAATCAGCAAGCTGCTGCTAGCTTAGCCCTTTTCTCTCCTGCATCACTCATTGCCAGAGGTGCACGACAAATGGCTCCCAAGCCAACGTTTTCTGCCAAGAAGCCAGTGATAGCGAACAAGCAGTGGAGGCCCGTTGCTGTTCAACACTAGTTGCAATATGTTATGTTGTTCTGTGCTAATATGGCAAAAAAAACTTTAGCTAAACATTCTAAGTTTGCACCTTAATGACATGCATCTCAGACTTTACACGTCAGTTTTTCAGGTTTAGATTTTGTTTTAGCTTTGCCAAAATACTCCTTAAAATACTCCTGTAAAAGAAAAAGAAGAGTTGTCTTTTTAAAGTTCGGACATTGTAGTGCTTAACCTTACGTCGCTACTTAGCCACATGAAGTGGTGTAACATCATGGTCAGGAATAAATATTAATAACATGAATTCGCCTCATCAGCTAACTCTAACTTGAGTCGTGCGTTGGTGCTGCTCAAAATAAATAAGGCTTCCATATGGCTAAGCACTCTCAAGATGGCAAAACACATGTCTAGCAACCTGTACTATACTTTACATTTGATTTCTGACAGAAATTACATTTAAATATCATTCATGTTGCCTAAAGATCACAGTTATACTGTAAATCAGTTACTGTGATGGGGAATGCATATGATTGCAATTCCTTCAGTCTCATTCCAAACTTTAATGGTGCAATTAAAACTGAAAGCATTTTCATAATTATTTTGTGATCACCAACCCTAACAACTTTAAATGTTTCTATGTGGATTTTTATGTCATGGTCGTTTTAGTCGTGGCTAGTCACTTAACTGTCAGAATACAAAACCCTGGACTGTTCATCTCTACCCTCGAGGGTAAACCTGATCTCATTAGCACTGCTACCGATGACATGGATTGTGGATTGTGGATCACAGATAACGGTTGTAAATGCCTTGAAATTTGCCTTGTCTCATTTCTCCCTACTTCCGTCTTTCTGCCACCATCATTTTCTGCACTTTGTGTTCTGCACAAGCTATTAAAAATCTCTTTGACCTCTTTCAGCGTGTTTTCTGTGTCTTTTATAGCTTTCTTTCTCCTTTACTACCGACACTCCTTCGTTCTCTAAAATCATTCTTATTTCTGCTGTTTTTCCCTCCTATCTTGCTGTTAAAATGAGTCACAGCTTTCATAACTTCCAATGAGAGCCGTACCGTACGTCCACAGATGGAAAACTTTCTTTAGTTACTTAGTAACAGAGGTTGGAACTGACGGTAATAACATCATTGCTTTGGCTGACATTATCTCTCACCTTGTTGTCGTCGTGGTTCCTGACTTCATTCTCAGCATGTTCACCACCTCACCGCCTGTTGAATTATCATGTGAAGTTCAGAACTATAAAGAAGACTTGAACTTTATTGATACTTTATGCGTTTATGCAAAAGTACAGGTTGGCAGAAGAAGTTGACAAGAAATGAATAGACTATAGACTAGCATGTCTATTGTATGAGTAGAAGAGACATCATATCAGCAGCAGGATATAGAGGTTGAGGTTAGGGTGTTGAAGGCTCCTGGGTCCCCAGTGCCAGTAAGATGCCCTAACCCCTACCTGCTCCTTAATGACACGTATCTAAATTCAATGTAGCTGGTAAATAGTATAGTTCCAAACACACATTTGTCTCTTTTTTAAATGTGTATAATTATTCAACTTCAAGTTTTTCCAACCTTGAAAAGTGGGTAAGTCAAACTCTCACATTACTCTCACATTTACTTCATGTTTTAAAAATGCTCCACATCGGATCTTGGACATTTGTAAGATGATATACTATTATGTAAAGTGAAGTTAAGATTAGAACTGATGTGCTTTAGAATAAGACTCACACCTATTAAAGTTTCCAACCATGATTCCGGAGGTGTTGTAGAGCCTAGTGACACCACACTGCTACCCGTCAACATGCCAGATGGTGGCAGCAAAGTCTGACACACGAACTGCTACCACGGCAACAACAAACATCCATCTTTGTGTTTGTTAGGCGTTCGGCCGGAGCTACTCCTTGACGCTCCCCGGCCGACTGAGGGCCCTGCCTTCTCAAAGGCCGTCGCTGCTCTCCGGAGGTCCGCCCGGGTTCCACTTCCAGCCCTCTCTCAGATGGCCTCCGCAGAGGCAAGCATCCTGGCAGGAGTGGCCCTGCAAGCCTCCTACGCCCTGGGAGGCAGCCTGTCGGAGCCCTGTGGGCTCTGTGGACGAGGCCTTCGGCTTCCAGAGCCTTCCGGCCTCCATCGCCTCCAGTGTCAGGGCCGCCGGCCACCGGCGCTCCCTGCCCGAGCCTCCAGCCGACTGGACGCATCGGGTGTCCCTGGAGGTCCCGTGTTCCCCGGGTGCCAGGGCGGGGTACTACCATTCACAGCCGAAGCCTCACACTCTTCCTCGCCCCAGGAGGGAGGCACCTGCCTTCTGCGGCCCGCCTTTTCAACAAGGAGGCCGAGTCATTCTGGGATCGATGGGAAACCATTAATTATGGACAATTAATCCAATTAACTTACAATTAACAATTAACTTACATAATACAAAAGACAATAGTACAATAATAATACTACATAAGACACCAGCCTTTTGCTCAGCATAGGAATGGATAAGTTCGCTATATATTGGCAACCAACAAGTGTGCTTTACAAAAACACCTATTTTGAGATATTTAGAAATGTATGCATGCAGAATGAATACGTTGATCTACAGCTCTGTGGTCAAAGTGTGTGCAGCACAATCTTTAAAATGCTATTATGTTTGATAACACACAGTTATCCAGGATGGTCTTGGACCAAATGAATGTACTCATAAATATTATTATTATAAATGATGATGAAAAAGTCTTGTCAGTTAGAAAACCAGGGAGTGGCAGTGATATGTGATGGCACAGTAAGTTTATAGGAATGTGTTACAGATGTTGAGAGAAACAGTAGATATATGTTTGTAGACGTCAGGCTCCATAGCAGCATAAACATTATGAATACGTCATAATGAGTCCAAATGAGTCTTCAGTATTCACATCAGTGCTCTAATCTGAATAGACTTTGACAGTATTTGGACAGGTTTATAAAACATATAGATGTTTAATGACTGGTTATCTAGAGAGACTGTTTAGGTTTTCAAATGGACGCCCTCACACATGGGGAACACAGCTTTATTGTTTTACAGAACAACAAAGTGAAATGTCACCAAGGTTTTAGAAGAGGGGCCGAAGCAATGGAGCAGACATCCATCAATGCAAAGCACTGAAGTATTTAATTACAGTTGGAGCATTACAATTACATGTAGTACGATCTAGTATGGCACATCATTTTTACACAAATAAAACTCATTTAACCTTGACAAAAGAGTGAGTTTGTATCTGCAGCGTCAGGGTTACCCTCTGTGAACAGACACACAGCTGTGATGAAGGCAATCGACCAGATCTCAGTGCTGATGTTTTGTAATGATGGAGTAACGACACAGGAAGCACACGTAGTAGTTGAGTTGTGGGAATGCAGTCGTTTGACACGCAACGTGTCTGTGTTCATGTGTCAAATGAGATGCCATCAGAGGAGAAGTGTCTTATTTACATTTACATTTACATTTAGAGCATTTGGCAGATGCTTTTATCCAAAGCGACTTACAAAAAAAGTAACCTTGGAGAAGACCGAGGGCGTTAGAGTGATGGGGTGGGGGGGGGCAGTGTGTAGAGGTTAGGGTGTTTGATTGACTGGTTCTGGGTTCGAACCCCCAATTCCACAGTCTACCTGTAGGCACCCTAGCGGCTCTTTAATAACATGTGTCTAACGTAACTCACTGTAACTATTTAGTCATTTAGCATTTAGCGCCTTTACCCAAAGCAACTAGCAGTGATTTTTTTACACGTCATTAATGAGGTACAGATAGACCTTGGGGATCGAACCCAGAACCTGTTGACTGGGAGTCAATCGCCCGAACCACTAGACTGTCCTGCAGCGTCTAGAGTTCAGTACACTGGGCTTTGGATAAAATGGTTAAATGATTGCTAAATGACTAAACGCCAGTAAATAGTAGAAAGCCTTTAGACGGAAAAAGAGATTCATGGAGAAGGAGCTTTATTATTACTCCTGCTCTTGCCCCTGGTAACTATACTTGTCCCCTGGTGTTTGTGAGTGGCTTTGAGTGTTTGCTGGTTTAAATTTAGCCTATTGATGTAAGCTGCATTCCAGTGACAACAGACAGAGAGACACCCACTGCCGCATGTCTTCAGTGTCCCCGAGTGTGAAGATCAGGGACGATCAGGCTACCTATGGTGACCCCTGAGTCTCATCCGCTCTCCTCCAGGACATAGGCTGCACACCAGGGACATCCTCACAGGTATTTACTGGTCAATGTTTGGTGAATATTTGACATTTTGAGGGATTTTTGTCAACTCTCCAAAAATGTTCCATATCTATGAGCTGGAGAATCAATCACGTCGTTCATCAGTTGATTATTAAGGACAATAGACCCATGCGCTTCAATTAATATGTATATTATTTTATATTTTGTTATTAACGAGATGGGTTTTAATCTCAGAAAGGTTTTATGTTTTAAGAACTAAATATAAACACTAATCCCTGTTTGGCTTCCAATTGCAAGGTCATGAGATAGGATTCGTATATCAGATGTATGATTCAATTTAATTTTCAACAAATCAAAATCTAAACATTTATGTAAATTATATTGATTTATTGCATGTTTTGCGGCTTGTAACAATAAAAAATAGGATATACTGACATTATAATGGGTTCTGGATTTTTACATAATGACATCATTAATAACGATCTCTAGTGTATTGTGTAAAAAAAAGTGTAAAACAATTGCAATAAATGTTGGCTATTTCATTTTTCTTGTACTGGGAACTGAAGAGGTCTTGTGAGTGTGACTTGTGTTGGTTACATAACAACACCATGAAAGTGAGATCCATTTATTCAGTTAATATAACGATTTTCTATAAATCGTCTCCTACAAAATGTCATGGGCAGAAGAGCAACAACAGCTCTGTGTTCTGTATGTTCACCAGAAGAGCAACAACAGCTCTGTGTTCTGTATGTTCTCCAGAAGAGCAACAACAGCTCTGTGTTCTGTATGTTCACCAGAAGAGCAACAACAGCCGTGTGTTCTGTGTTCTCCAGCACTCTCCGTTCTGAAGCCACTATGTCTCAGTTCTGTACGATGCCGGCCGGGGAGAGGAAGATCCAGGCAGTGGCTATCTGCCAAGAGGTCCATGGGACCAACGGTAAGATTTCAGGATCCAACTGGACGTAGACGACGCTCACAGACACCATTTTATTTTCAGTTGACAGTACCGTCAGGAGCTATTCTCCTGCGCGGCCATAAATAAGCTAATGGGATAGTTTAACTACCTATCCCTTTGTCATTGTCCTTTTTTGAGGGGCTATTTTGGGGGGTGGGGTAGGGGAGGAGGGTAGGGCGTGGTAGGTGTGGATCAACTGGGGGGTGGTTGTTTGGCTGTGCTGAAGGTCTCTGACAGCTGTGATGCATTCCGTCTACAGTGGTGGCTGGGGAAGCATCCTGCTCATGCTACGCATGGTCTCAAGTGGACCCTTTGGTCCCCCCACTGAGGGGGTCAGTGTGAAATGTTAGGGAAGTCCATGGGGTCACATCCACTCACACACACACTGAACACTCTAGACCAGACTAGACTGGACACTTAGCTGGACTGGTTGTGGGCTATAGGCCTATTTTTTTCTTTTGGGGTATTTCACAGTATTCTAAACACTGAAACAAACAAACAAACAAACAAACAAACTTCAGACCACACATGCTACAATAAGCACACACAGGATACTGGTGGAAGTTCTAGGTTCGAACCCAAATGTCCGCATTCTACCTGTGGGCATCTCCCAAAATGCCAGATGGTTTGTTACACAGAACCATCTGGGAAGTCATCCTCTGAAACTTTCAAAAAATAGTAGGCAGGTGATTGGATGAACCATCTGTCTATCAGCACGCCCGTAGCTGCCAGTAGTTCCTCACAGGACACTGATTGGTCCGAACCACTGTGGTCTGGCCACAAGCGGATAACTTGAAGCCTGGCCAGACCGATCTATAGGGAGATACAGAATGTGAACTGAGATGGGAACGCTGTCACGAGGCTCCCCCCTACCTGCTCATGAATGACATGTCTCTGAATCAAGTCCTTTAGGCTAAACGTTTCTGCTGAATCAACTTAATAGTGAATGGTAAAGCGTACTTGTTGTGCTCTTGGAGGCCTTGCCATGGACCTGGGTAAGAAGCTGAGCACCCCGCAGGACATCATGCTGGAGGAGCTGTCTCTGATGTCCAACAGGGGCTCGAGGCTCTTCAAGATGCGCCAGCGCAGGTCTGACAAATACACGTTTGAGAGCATCCAAAACGAGGCCAACACACTGTTCCATGTAAGTAGTACAGAGGTGATACAAATAATAATCACAATAACAACAATAATAACTTTCCAAATGTGATACAGTTAATGCAGTTTATCTGATCTTAACAACAACAATAACAATAATTGTGGAGCGGCACTAGCTTAAGAGGTAGAGAGGGTTGTTTGGCAACCGGAAGGTTGCTGGTTCGATCCCAGGCTCTGTCTAGCTAATTGTCAAGGTGTCCCTGAGCACGACACCTAACCTTAACTGCTCCCGACGAGCTGGTTTTCACCTTGCATGGTTGACACCACTGTCGGTGTATGAATGGGTGAATGTGAGGCAATGTAAAGCGCTTTGGATAAAAGCGCTATATAAATGCAGTCCATTTAATATTTATAATTTAATTGTATTCAAATTGTTCATAACAATAATGTTAATATCATTAGATTAATATTCATTAATAACCCCCTTATTCATATAGGAAGCCTCAATGCAGGTAACAAGGTGCCTTATAGTAATAATTTTGAATAATAATTAAAGGATAATTTGGATCATTTCAGATGGCACTAGAGCTGAGTTGTATCTGAACAACATTCAGCACACATAGGAGACACGTTAGGAGGCATGAGGCCTGAGTGGCTGCTCAGCCACTTACACTCTTAGCACAGTGGTTTATGTGTGTTTGAGCTCTGTACATCTGTCCTCTTGTGTGTTTACAATTCGATTTGCAAGTAGTTATGTCCTGGCATGGTCCATTGTCTTCTTCGCAGAATGATCCTTTAACTCAAAATGCTGAGATCAATGTAGACGGGGAAAACACGTCTTTCACTACTGAAGATGCTGCTAATGCACAATGCATTGCAACAGGTAATTGCAGTTTATGATCCTCACGCCTGGTGGGGTTACTTACTCCAACAACTAGCCGGATGCATGCGTTTTTAGTATGTTGTGTTTTAGAGGATTGTGTATTAAGATAAATATGGATTGTGCACCAACAAGTGTTTTGTATACATGGTTGCTGCAGAAGCTCATCAGGCCCATGTGTGTAATGTGATCTGAGCTCCTGAAAGCAACGTGTATTCCCCCGTCAATTTAATGAAGTGCTTTTTTACGCACTTTGCAAGCATGCACTATTTTAAGACCGTGGGACAGAAACGGCCAACATATTACTGCGTTGCCTAGGTGACACACAGCACTTCATCATTCTAAAGGCACAACTTAAATTTGCCGTCAGGTCGGGGTTCTTTGGAAGCACAGTGGGAAACGACTGCTTAAAACAATTACTTCTGTGTGAATTTCTTTGGAAGAGCCGGCAGCCGAGGGGTGCAGTACCGCAGCCCGGTCCAAATGCTACCACTCACCGTGGGAGCTGGCTATCATCCATGACCCTGACCTGCTCGATACCCTGAAGCTCAGGATGCCAGCGCTGGAGCCCAGACCAGAGCTCCCTGACTACAAGAGCTTCAACCGGTGAGAGTATAATATACAGTATAGTGTATATAATATTGGTGAAAGTATAGTATATATAATATAGATGAGAGTATAGTATACAGTATAGTATATAGGTAAATGGACTGCATTTATATAGCGCTTTTATCCAAAGCGCTTTACATTGCCTCACATTCACCCATTCATACACAGATGGCGGTGTCAACCATGCAAGGTAACAACCAGCTGGTCAGGAGCAGTTAGGGTTAGGTGCTCAGGGACACCTCGACAATTAGCTAGGCGGAGCCGGGGATCTAACCAGCAACTTTCCGGTTGCCAGACAACCGCTCTACCCCCTGAGCTACTGTCGCACTGTGTTCATGTACCTATAGGTGAAAGTATAGTATACAGTATAAGTAAGAGAATAGTATATAGTATCGGTAAGAGTATATATGCTACATATTATATATAGCTATATAATATGTATAATATATATAATATATATATAATACTGAAAGTCGCTTTGGATAAAAGCGTCTGCCAAATGCTCTAAATGTAAATGTAAATGTAAACCAAGGTCAAGACAAAGTCATCAAAAGGTGTGTATGTGTGTCCCAGGGTGGCCACCCCGTTTGGTGGCTTCGAGCGAGCCCCCAGAGGGATCCGCTTCAGACTCCCGGAGATAGACCTGAACCCGCCCAGCTACCCAGAGCTCCAGCAACCCCAGACCAACCGGCCCACCTTCAACAGGACAGCCCAGGGGTGGATATCTGATGGGAGCAGCCCCTTCGTCCCTCCTTGCAGTGTCGTGGAGCCTGAGGAGGTCCCAGAGTCCGAAGACCTCTAGACGAGTCCCTCTGGGTCTCCAGCAGGGCCCGGATGGCACAGAAAAAAGTTCTATAAAAAGTATACATGATCTGCACGGCTCCACAAAAGCTTGGGTCTGATGTCTGGTCTGCCCCATTCTGTGCTGTTCTGTACCACACCTTCATCTGGACACACCACTCAACACCACCTCTGCATCGTCATCTCCATGGGCCTTCATCTAGCAGCTACCTTGGTTCTCAACGTTAGCTAGTGTTGAAACTCAGTTGGAACCAAGATGGCCGCTATAGGTGAATAAAGCCCATTGTAACCTTTTGATCTTGTTGTTGTTTGGTGTCTAACGAGAAGGCTTGTCTTTGTAATTTTCTCAATTAGCTCAGCTTCAGCTTGTAGGCCTACTGTTAGGTTTGATGATAGTTGTATTGAGTGAACTATGTCATGTTATATCAAAATATGGGGAAACTTTAAAATGCTCTATTCCAACATTTCATGTTAAACTGTTATTTTTCAACTGTGATATGACTGGAAAAAGAGAAAAATATTGATTGTTGACATTTGAATCTTGAAAAAGAAAATGGTTTGGTGTTTGAGTTGGGGACCGCTTGTATGTTGAACATCATCATCAGTAGACTTACAGTCTCACAGAACACAGAACCACAGAACCACCTGGAGTCTATAATGAAGGGATATCATGTAAATAGCAACATGCACTATATGAACACACAGTGCTTCCAAAAAGAGACAAAGAAATGCTGCACGTGTTCAAATGAATGTAAATAAAAATCTGATTTTATGATGGCATACCAGTAATAAAAACAGCTGAGCAATAATTATATTCAATTTAAATGAAGAAAACAATAATTGTATTCGAACAAATGGTTTGTTGTCCTAGAAAGCTCGAATCAAAGAAATAGAAGAGCTAGTTATATTGTATAGCTAGCTTATATTGTGGTGAGGCGGTGAGTCGGACCCCTGGCCTCCAGTCCTACAGATACGACAACACATTACACTACAGTGGAAACATAACACAGGACTGCTTCACAACTCAGCATGTTAGCAAATTAGATTACTGAACATACAT
This sequence comes from Bathygadus melanobranchus, assembly GCA_900302375.1. NCBI lineage: Eukaryota > Metazoa > Chordata > Actinopteri > Gadiformes > Macrouridae > Bathygadus > Bathygadus melanobranchus. Next base: position 18,688 of record OMKP01031862.1, read on the forward strand.
ATTATATTATATGTATTATATACATATTATATACATATTATATTATATTATTATTTGGTCTGCTGTCTAGGAGACTGTAGTAACTTATAAAGAGGCTTGACCTGTCACTGAGCACATGAATAATTGATCATATCTACTTTGTACATACATACATTTATTGAAGTAGACATTGTTATACTGTTTATCTATAATATATCTATACTATTTTCATTAGAAGTATATTGTATTTAGCAGGAAAATACTGCACGTCAGGCACCGCTCTCTCTGTTGAACAGCCAAAAGTATACAAATAACTAACTATTGCATTATATTGATTCAAAAGTAAACATAAGCTGACTTGTTAAACAATATTACATAATGTATGTTTTATATATACATGACATGACACGAGTTCACAGACAGTGCGGCATGATTATGAAACCACCATGTCATGTGATTTCTGACATGTCACCACCATCATCATCATCATCATCATCATCACGAATGCCGATCCTACTGCAAAAAAAACAATCATGCAACAGTGCTGCAGCTCCCGGACTCACAGGCCAACCCGCACTGCTGCGCTGCGCTGCACCTCCACCAGGGGCAGAGTTTGACCTACACACAAGCCTCAAAACATCCTCTCCGAACGCCTTCGACGTTGTGGCAGAGCTCCCTGGCCCACTAGTATGTCATCACATTCATCCAGAACAGCACCAGTCCAACTGGATTCTTGTGCTCTCGGAAAGGACTACCGGTACCGGGCGACAGCGGGGTTCCGAGGGCTGCAAATGCTCCGAGGCGAGTTTCTCTAGCGGCTCCGCTTGTAGCTCACTGGCCGCCAAGCACCACCACCACCAGCAGCACCACCAGCACCACCCGTCAGCGGACCCGCTCGGCGCACGTCGCTTTCTCCATATCTGCAGTAGCGTTAAAGTGCATTTATGTGACAGATGTAGGAAGACGCTGCTGTACGCGTTGTTCTGCAGCCAGGACGAGCACGTCAAGCCCCTGGAGCCTTAAGGTGACTATAGGGGACTATAGGGGACTATAGGGGACTATAGGGGACTATAGGGGACTATAGGGGACTATAGGGGACTATAGGGGACTAGACACGACAACACAGCATGCATGCTGTGTTCTTCTGTTGTGCACAACCATGGTTGTACGTGTGACTGAAGAGCGGTGGAAGTTGCGGCATATTATGTAGTGCGCTGTAACTGCATGGCCCAGAGGTACAGCTGGCGGCCAGTATGGAAGCATAAGAACACGCTAATGTTCATGTAAATGTTCATGTCTATGTTCATGTACAGTATATGTTCATGTCTATGTTCATGTACAGTATATGTTCATGTACAGTATATGTTCATGTCTATGTTCATGTACAGTATATGTTCATGTACAGTATATGTTCATGTCTATGTTCATGTACAGTATATGTTCATGTCTATGTTCATGTAAATGTTCATGTACAGTATATGTTCATGTCTATTTTCATGTCTATGTTCATGTACAGTATATGTTCATGTACAGTATATGTTCATGTCTATGTTCATGTACAGTCTATGTTCATGTCCATGTTCATGTCTATGTTCATGTCTATATTCATGTACAGTATATGTTCATGTACAGTCTATGTTCATGTCTATGTTCATGTCTATGTTCATGTACAGTATATGTTCATGTCTATTTTCATGTCTATGTTCATGTACAGTATATGTTCATGTACAGTCTATGTTCATGTCTATGTTCATGTCTATGTTCATGTCTATGTTCATGCCTATGTTCATGTAAATCAGTCCTCCGGCTGAACCCCCAGACAGCAGCATGACATCACATGCTCTCAGATGTTTCAGTGAAGGTGTCACAGGCATCACCTACACCTGTTATAATATTATAATATCATAGGACACATGGATATTCATAGTGTTGTACATTAATGTTGTACATTAATGTAATGTACATTAACACACACACACATTTGAATATCAGTTCAAAACTGATTACAACTGTTTTGAACTGAACAGAACAGAACTGATGTTGTATTGGGCAACCGTTCTCATGACTAACATCCACGTTGGTTATGAGAACAAATGTTACTAATGTCCACGTTAGTAACATTAGTTTCTAACATTTCTAACTAACTAGTAACATGAGTTACTGACTGGTAATGTCAGTTACTAACTAGTAACATTAGTTACTAACTGGTAACGTCAGTTACTAACTAGTAACGTCAGTAACTGATAACGTCAGTTACTAACTGGTAATGTCAGTTACTAACTGGTAACATCAGTTACTAACTAGTAACCTTAGTCAGTAACTGGTAATGTCAGTTACTAACTGGTAACGTCAGTTATTAACGTCCATGTTAGTAACTTTATAACTAATGTCCACCCTAATAACTAATGTCCACCCTTCCGCTTTACTCTCTAGATTTCCACACTGTTGTCCTTCGATGTCCACCAGTAGCTCAGGGATAACGCCGGGCTGTGGCTGAATCCAGTGGCATGGTGTGTTCCCTCTCCAGCAACCCTGGAGGCGTCTGGGGGTAGAGGACCCTACAGGCCATGACCAGACCCTCCTACCAGCTCCCCACGTCCACCATGTCCAGCTTCAGCAAGACCCCCCTTGTCTCCGGTCAAGGTAGTCTCACAAATCAGACTACAGATTAATATCTAAAGTCTGATGGCAGATGAGCTCAAAATGAGTTCTGAACTGGGCGCTCCACCTTCTTTCGCTTCATATTTGTTTCGACCAATCATGTTGCTGGAGGCGGGGATCTGTATCCGTGTAATTGACTAATAGCGAATATACATTCTTAGAAGAAGCCTGGCCTGGCTTCTGAAAGCTTCATCCACTCACGCAAATGAGTTTTCTTCAGTAGAATCTAGAATAGCTAAAACAGGAAACAAGGTATGACTCCACCCCCTGGAAGTTTTTGGTTTCTGGCCCAAGCTCTATATAGTCTCCCCCCAGAGTTTCTGCTATAACATAGTATGACTGCTGGATCAGAGGTTCTGTTATAACATAGTATGACTGCTGGATCAGAGGTTCTGTTATAACATAGTAGGACTGCTGGATCAGAGGTTCTGTTATAACATAGTAGGATGTCTGGATCCCAGATTAACAGTCAAAGTGGATAACACATGATGTGTCTGGCAACCACCACACTGCTCATCCATTTGGATTAGTGATGCAATGAGAACTGTGGCCAATGTCTCCATTTGATTTCACCACCAAAATTAAGATCCAGTTAAAGGCTGTTTTTAAGATCAATCAATGAATAGAATCAAACACAAACAAAAACAAATATTAGATATAATAGATATAAACAACACATAGTTTCAGTTTATGCTCATTGAGGATTATGTGAGGTGTAACAACACATAGTTTCAGTTTATGCTCATTGAGGATTATGTGAGGTGTAACAACACATAGTTTCAGTTTATGCTCATTGAGGATTATGTGAGGTGTATTATTAACAAATATAAATGTCCCTGTATTGTGAAAAATTGGATTGTGCTCCCCCAAAAAATGGAAGACTTGTGGAGCTAATTTTAATTCAGATGCCTTCGTTGTGCAACGAGGCTGTTTTCAGTTTGTAATGAGGTTAGACTTACATACTGTCACTCAGCCACATGTGCATAATGGAGGGTGTGCATTATTTTTCAATTACGGGACACTCAATCAATCAATAAAAATGAATAATGTTACAGATGAAAGTAACTAATATTTAAGCATTGTTGGTAACCCCACACTCTGGTGGTGATGAACATCAACACCCTGTCTACATTATTTTCCATTAACGAGACATCCTGTCATGGTTTATTCCTTACTTAACCAACGTTATTCCTCCATTAGGTATGGGCTCTAGTTCGATGGCCTGGGTGAAGCTGTTTAAGAAACCTGGAGGAGCCCTGAAGAAGTCCTACCAGCCCGGTAGCATGCTATCCCTGGCGCTAACCAAAGGGCTACTTAACGAACCGGGCCAGAATAGCTGCTTCCTCAACAGTGCTGTTCAGGTAGCACGCTGGGAATGGATGAGGACAGTGTTTATTTGTTAATAAACCCATGTTAAACTCATAATGTATGCTATTTTGGAAGCATAGGAGCATTGGAATGTTAGTTATTATGTTAGTAGTAATACTCTTTTGGTCATTGTTTTGTAATTCATTGTGAAATGAGTTGTCATTATGGGAAGACATTGTTTGAAACCGCTACAGCTTCTTTCATGTGAGACATGGCGTTAGCCTAGGTTACGTTAGCCTAGGTTACATTAGCCTAGGTTACGTTAGCCTAGGTTAAGTTAGCCTAGGTTACGTTAGCCAAGGTTACCTTAGCCTAGGTTACGTTAGCCTAGGTTACGTTAGCCAAGGTTACGCTAGCCTAGCTTACATTAGCATGTAAGCTGTAACATTTGCAGAATCTTTCGTCTTAATGATATCCAGGATCATCTATATATGTAATAAGACT